>WOVY01000186.1:0-292394 GCA_013436015.1 Rhipicephalus annulatus | reverse complement strand
GTTGTGGCGTCACCCCCGGAAATCTTTTCAGGCCTGCGCCCAGCAATTTGACGTCATTTCCGGCCCGCCGACTCTCGGGGAAGCCGCAGCGGCAGCGAGCGCAGCACGGGGCGGCGGTGGTGACGGTTCGGCGGCGTGTGTCGACGGTGTTTCACGTTTGTTGCTTTCCGTTGTGTGTTTTGCGGCAATTTCGTTTCCGTGCGTGATGCTGGAGTGATCGACAATGCCGAATAAGTGTTGTGTACCCGGATGCACCGGCAACTAACAAAACAGGAAAGAAGATACAAGTGTTTTCCTTCCCTAAAGACGCCGACGCTCTCAACAATGGCTACGCGCCATTCCTAGGAAGGACTTCGTGCCGACTTCGTGCACTAAGGTAAGAATTTGAGATGCTCCTGTTCTTAGCTTGTCGTTGCTTGTTCGGGTAGAAATCACCTATGATGGGAAATACTTGAGCGTGTGGCCGCCGGGCCTCGCGAAGCGCTGACGCCAGCAGCGTTCGCAGCAAGGATGGTCAGCTGCGCTTTGTTCACTAACAGTGCCGTGGTGTCGTCCATTCTTGCAAGCTCTCGGTGGAAGCGCTTCGTGGAGTGCGGTGACATCACGCTCCCGTGTTTCCTTTCATGTTGCTTGTACCGCTTAGCGCAGCGCTTTATTTAGATGCTTGCGAAACGTAGGTAGACTTTGTTTTAGCTACACGACTGTAAACGCGGTCATGCAAACGGGAGCGCATTTTTTTTTCTTTTGAGAAGTGGCGTCTCAGACGTTCTTGAAACGTTTTTGCAGGTGTGCGCGAATCATTTCGACGCTTCATGCATTGAGAAGACGACATCGTAGACGGATCCAAGACAGGGAGAGTTATTGAAGTTGCACTCCCAGTACCACGGTTGCGTCCTGGATCTGTCCCAACGGTATTTTCCGGCTGTCCGTCCTACCTATCAGTACGAGACCGCACGAGAGAAACCCCTGACGCCAAGAGGAGCCGACAAGAAGCCTCCAACTCGCCCGTGCTGTAGAAAAGTCGCTGGCGTCATATGAAGCGGAGCAAAAACGAGACCGGTTTTCGTCCCTCGAAGAACTAAGGGCTCGCCTGCAAGGGGTGTCAGTGTCTCCAAAAGTGGACTGTGATTCATAAAGAAGAGTGCTCCATGTTTTTGAACATTATCGACTATCGTGAACCTTGTTTGAATGCGTCATTGACCGTGTTTGCAAACCTTGAAGTCTTTGCCTGCTATCAAGGTTCACCAATCAAGAACCTTGGTAGCGCTGTTGTACCAGACTCAGTTCAAAAAGTAAGTTCCTTGTTGGAAATTTTGAACAACCTGTCGATGCTGTCTGAGGAGCGCTGCACTTATTGCCACCTGGCTCAAGCTACATTCCCTTGTTTGAGCCTTGTTTCCATTTTGTATCTCTTTACAAGTTGTTAGCTTTTAAAGGTGCTGTACTTTTTTCTCTTTTTTTTTTAACTCGAACTGCCTCGGTGCCCACTGTAGCAGTTGTACAGTCCGTTTGTGGTACCTAAGCTGTGTACACTTTCCTTGTGCACTCTGTGTACAGACATGTTTTGCACTGTGATTTGTTTTTTTTTCTTAGATTTTTGTTTGATTTTTTCCTAGGACATGCACCTACCTGTGGCAGTACAATTACTTTTCTTTCTGTCATTTATCATGCTGTGGACCACAATTTGGTCACCAGTGTTTCTTTTGTATTGTATTTTTGGCAAGTGTTTGAACCTGATACCTTGTGTTGCTACGGCTACTATGATAAACGAATGGTATGTTTTTCTCTAACCTACAATTTAAATGAAAGTGTGCTTTTTCTGTTCCAAAGCTCGGGGATGTTTTTGCTGTTACAATCTGTTTGTTTTCTGAGTTTTATGTGGCAAGATATTGTGTTTGTACTTTTGGGCATATTTTCAGCATTAAGGGCAACATCTTGTGTTGCCTGTCGTCTGCCTGGACGAGAACAATGTGCACTGTGATATTTGTACACGACGGCGTCTGGCTGTGATAAATAAATACGCATTATTCCATTCACGATTTCATTATTCTTGATACCTTGATAAGTCCCCCGCCACGGTGGCTCAGTGGCTAAGGCGTAGCGCTGCTGCACTAGGGCGCAGTTTCGATACCCGGCTGCGGCGGCCGCATTTCTGATGGAGGCGAAAAGCAAAAACGCCCGTGTGTACGAGATTTCGGCACACAATAAAGATTCCAGGTAGTAAAAACTTGATCCTGAGCTCTCCCTACGGCGCGCTTCATCGCCTGCGTTTCGTCCGCGCGTTTAACCATACAATCAATGGATACCTGATAAATCGTGCGGACATGGTCAAAGGAACCTCGCCCGAGTCGGTAGGCGTGAAGGGGCGCTCGCGCTGGCGCAGCCACCCGGCGAGGGCGGGCGGCCGGCCGGCGCGATGTGACGTCTTCGACGTCACGTCACGTACGCGCAGGCTGAAAAGCTGTCCGGGGGTGACGGTTGTGGTCGGTGGCGGCTACGTGCAAGCGGCTATATACCGCGAATGGTGCGCTGTATTCCCACGTCATTTCTCGTACTTGTTTAGGCACTGCGTAGTTTTTTGTACGAAAATGCGTTTGTCACATTTGATGCGTAGCGAGGCGGAGCAGATTTATCCACGGCGAAGTACTGCGACTAGCTTTGCGCCAGGCTGCAAAAACGGCGACCACAATGACGACTCAGGTTCACGAAAACTTGTTCGTTCGTTTGTTTATTTATTCACTAATTCATTTTCTTTGTCACTATGGTAGACAGTGGCTTGGGCCAACATAAAAGTTGCTATGAGCAGCTTAAGAACCTCATATATGTAGCCCCCGATCTTTTCGCCTTGCGGTGACGGGCTAGCCGACGACCGATCGTAAGGGAATTGGCAGTCTAGCGTTGTACATTGTGTTGCAAATAATCATATTTTCATTATTATTATTAATATTATTATTATTAATATTATTATTATTAGTAGTAGTAGTAGTAGTAGTAGTAGTATTAGTAGTAGTAGCAAGGGGGGGTAGCGATTGGCGGATATTGCAGAGATGACGCCATTGATTATTATGTATATTGGGTAACATTAATTACACAACAGTCACAAACACAACAATTGCAAAACTTGGAGGGCGCTTGAGCTTCGCTTTCAAGAGTAGACCACAATAGCGCAACCGGGCCCTGTGCGCCTAGCTTCGGTCTCGGTGTTTGCCTCAACCGTGCCGTGAGAGAACGAACGACCATGCGTGCGACACTGGCCGCTTCAAACTATCGTAGAATGTCTACTGCAAGTACAGTTGCGAAGTGCCCACTGCGCCACAATTCTTCTTTTTGAGAATCGGCAAAGGGGCCTTTTCGCGTGCGTGAAGCAACACGCGAACATAAGTGAGCTCCCTGTAATGACTTGGCCCTTCTAACACCTACTCGTTGCGAATTCCACATGTTAAGACGTTGTCACGATTCTACGCTTCTAGCAGTCACTAGTGCGTGGATTGAAAAAATCCCTTCTATCACATGAAAATAAGAGGTGTAAACATAACGCTTCGCTTTTTTGACTGGACACAATAATAATGGAAACTTCTACTACACGAAATTCTTATTGTTTTTTTTTTCTTTACTAAGCTGATACTACCCCATACCTCACCTTTGTCACAACCACGGGGGAGGTATCATGGTTAAACTTAGGAGAAAACTTGGGGAGTGACCATTGACGGCACGGTCTCGGTGTTTGCCTCAACCGTGCCGTGAGAGAACGAACGACCATGCGTGCAACACTGGCCGCTTCAAACTATCGTAGAATGTCTACTGCAAGTACAGTTGCGAAGTGCCCACTGCGCCACAATTCTTCTTTTTGCGAATCGGCAAAGGGGCCTTTTAGCGTGCGTGAAGCAACACGCGAACATAAGTGAGCTCCCTGTAATGACTTGGCCCTTCTAACACCTACTCGTTGCGAATTCCACATGTTAAGACGTTCGTCACGATTCTACGCTTCTAGCAGTCACTAGTGCGTGGATTGAAAAAATCCCTTCTATCACATGAAAATAAGAGGTGTAAACATAACGCTTCGCTTTTTTGACTGGACACAATAATAATGGGAACTTTCTACTACACGAAATTCTTATTGTTTTTTTTTTCTTTACTAAGCTGATACTACCCCAGACCTCACCTTTGTCACAACCACGGGGGAGGTATCATGGTTAAACTTAGGAGAAAAACTTGGGGAGTGACCATTGACGGCACGGTCTCGGTGTTTGCCTCAACCGTGCCGTGAGAGAACGAACGACCATGCGTTGCAACACTGGCCGCTTCAAACTATCGTAGAATGTCTACTGCAAGTACAGTTGCGAAGTGCCCACTGCGCCACAATTCTTCTTTTTGCGAATCGGCAAAGGGGCCTTTTAGCGTGCGTGAAGCAACACGCGAACATAAGTGAGCGCCCTGTAATGACTTGGCCCTTCTAACACCTACTCGTTGCGAATTCCACATGTTAAAGACGTTTGTTACGATTCTACGCTTCTAGCAGTCACTAGTGCGTGGATTGAAAAAATCCCCTCTATCACATGAAAATGAGAGGTGTAAACATAACGCTTCGCTTTTTTGACTGGGACACAATAATAATGAGAACTTCTACTACACGAAATTCTTATTGTTTTTTTTCTTTACTAAGCTGATACTACCCCAGACCTCACCTTTGTCACAACCACGGGGGAGGTATCATGGTTAAACTTAGGAGAAAACTTGGGGAGTGACCATTGTATTTCGAGTACAACATTACAAATTCAAGCAAAGCCCGCTAAAGCTTTCAAATTTACAGATTGGGACCTCTTCCGTAAGATCAGAGTGAAGAGCGCAGAAGAGATTAATTACTCACTGAATTTCGACAAGTGGCTGTCTCAGCTGGTCGAAGACGTCAAGTCGGCCACCAAAACGATAGAGACTGATCTACCGGTCAATAAATTGGATAGTAGGCTTGCTCATCTTCTTGAGGCTAAAAGCGCCCTCCTAGCCAGGTGGAAAGCACACCGTATGAATCGAAGACTTCGAAAACGCATCGCAAGTCTTAACCAAGAAATAAGAACTTACTGTCAGACGCTGGAAAAAACAGCATTGGGACGAGATTTGCAACAAGGTGGATGGTCAGATGAAAGTTGGGGGAAAATGGAACCTCCTCAAACACCTGCTGCAGGAGACCAAATCTAAATCCAACCAGACGCGCTTGGTAGACCGAATACTGCACTCAGAAAGGAAGGTTAAATCGGACACGGAAATAACGAAATGTCTGGCACAGAGATACCTCCCTTTGGACACAACCCGGCCTCCTTCTGGCTACGCGCAATACACGGGATCACCAGCCTTCGAAGTGGGCAAGCGCTTCCAGGAAGAAGAGGTCCGCACCATCTTGAACAATCTTAATTGGAACTCCAGCCCGGGCCCGGATGGCATTACAAACAAGACACTACGCAATTTAGACGATGACTCTGTCACCTACCTCACCAAAGAAATCAATCGTATTTGGGAGACGGGGACTTTCCCTGATCAATGGAAAAGGGCGTCGGTTATTCTCATACCTAAACCAGGCCGGAGTCCCAGTTTTAGCAACTTACGACCCATTTCACTGACGTCCTGTATAGGCAAGGTCGCCGAGCATGTCATCAACGATCGAATATCAAAGCACATAGAGAAGACTAACCTGTTTCCGCACAACATGGTAGGTTTTAGACCACACCTATCTACTCAGGACGTCATGAAAATGCTGAAGCATCACATCATAGATCAGGAGACAAAAGACGTTAGAGCTATCCTCGGTCTGGATCTTGAAAAGGCCTTTGACAATGTCTCGCACTCACACAAACTTGCCTCCATCTCTTCTCTCAACTTAGGAGCCAACTTTCACAAGTTCACCAGCTCGTTCCTCAGGAATAGAAAAGCCACTATACAGCTTGGGGATCTCAAGTCTGAGCCCTACGATCTCGGTTCCTTCGGCACCCCGCAGGGCTCAGTCGTCTCCCCACTGCTTTTTAACATTGCAATGTGCGGTCTTGCTGCAAAGCTCTCAAACCAAGAGGGCATCAAGTTCGCCATCTACGCGGACGACATCACCATATGGAGTGTCGGTGGCTCAGAGGGCTCTGTGGAGGGCTCTCTTCAAGAGGCCGTAGACTGTGTTGAAGTCTACATAAATGAAATGGGCCTCAAGCTCTCGCCAGCAAAGTCCGAACTTCTCTTATATCGACCCACGATACGGGGACCCAAACCCATAAACTGGCAACCACTGGCTGACATCGACATTAGGCTGCACACGGCATTGGGGCAGCGTATTCCAAGGGTGGACTTCATACGCGTTCTGGGCATGACTATCGAGGCTAATGGAAAGAACGACCGCACGATCGACCGTCTGACTTCTAAGGCGGAAGGGGTCATCCGACTAATCTCACGCATTTCCAACAGTCGGGGTGGTCTTCGAGAGCACAACCTCCTCAGACAATTTCATGCATTCTTGATGAGCCACATAAGCTATGTCGCATCTATGCACATGTGGCAACTCCATGAAAGAGATAAATTGAACATCCTCATAAGGAAAAGCATCAAGAAAGTTCTTGGCATTCCTATGCGCACAAACACTGAGAACCTTATGAAACTTGGAGTCCACAACATGCTTGAAGAAGTTATTGAGGCTCAACAAACGGCACAGGTTGCCAGGCTTTCGATCACACCAGCGGGGAGAAAAATTCTGATTGACACTGGAGTCAACCCCCTGACGCTCGAAGTGCAAAATACGCCACTCGATGATTATATACGCTCTCGCATCAAAGTATGCCCCCTTCCACGAAATATGCATCCACAGTACAACGCGGGCAGGCGTGTCGCTCGAGCCACCTCTCTTTTAGCTCAAGCTCACAAACAATCGTCTGTGTCATGCTTTGTTGATGCCGCCCAGTATGGCGTTTCCGCTTGCTTTGCGGTAGTATCCGTAGATACTAAGGGTGAGATTTTATCCTCTGCGTCGGTTCGAACCCCTTCTTCTTACAAAGCAGAACAGATGGCCATAGCACTAGCACTCCTTGATCCATAAAGGACTGATATTTATACGGACTCTAAATCCGCTGCTAGGGCCTTCGATTCTGGTTCCGTTTGCAAGGAAGTTTTGAGAATTCTCGCTCACAAGGAACTCACCCACCACACAATTATTTGGTTGCCTG
Source organism: Rhipicephalus annulatus (assembly GCA_013436015.1). Classification (NCBI taxonomy): domain Eukaryota; kingdom Metazoa; phylum Arthropoda; class Arachnida; order Ixodida; family Ixodidae; genus Rhipicephalus; species Rhipicephalus annulatus. The sequence continues at coordinate 285,198 of WOVY01000186.1, read as the reverse complement.
CTCACCTTGGCTTGAGGGTTGGAGGCCTTCCCAATGTCAACGAGCTAGCGTGGTCACTCCAAGGCGCGAGGCTTCACTTACCGCGCCGGGACTTGTGCTTCTCAGACAGAGGAGTCAGCCACCAGCCTTCATTTTAGGGACATTTTGACTGCCTTCAACGAGATCACGAAGCATTATCAATTAGGCCGTAGGTCGCTTCCATTGCCACACGAAAAGTTGTCTAGGCCACAGGCAATCTCTCTTCGCATGCTTCAGACAGGAACATACCCTAGCCTCGTAACCTATAGCCATTACTCCGATATTTCAGAACTTTGTCAAGACTGTCAGAATCGCAGTGATTTTAACCACATGCTCTGGAGGTGCCCCTCTTTACAAAGAAAAAATGAAGAATTTTCTGAGAACTCCTTTCATTTAATGCTCACGAGTCCGGTTCTCATACAACAACTCAAGGCTGTCCAGAAGGCCCACGATGCGGCGGTGAGGCTGGGCCTCCCCGTCCCAACGTGGGAGCGGCCCGCGATCCTACCCCTATAAAACGGGGGTGGAATCCTTCAGGACCCGAATAAAAGTTTTTCATCCATCCATTTACTAAGCTTCGACCATTGGCGTGCCTCTGTTGCATGACACCTGATTGCCACGCAGAGAGCCTGGAATCGATTCTCACTCGTACTGAAGCTTTTTTATTTAAAGGCGAAGCATTTCTTAGCGAACTTCGGTGACTTTGAGCGTATCTATCTATCTATCTATCTATCTATCCACCTACGACTTTTAGCTCTCCTGGCCGTCTCAATAATGATATCGATACCAACATTGGTATGGCATAACATGATTGCATGACGAGCATACTTCACTAGTTATAACATGAAAATCATGACATGCATGCCATGAATGTCATGACTTACATTTCATGGTCCTGCTGCTCCTGCGGTGGTTTCGTTTCCATGATGTGTTGCGAAACTGGTATGGTATGACATGATTGCATGGCGAACCCAAAAGACAGACCCTAACATGAAAATCATGACATGCATGTCATGTAACAACATGACTACATGCCACGCTCATGATGCGCTGGCGGCCGTTTCGCTAGCGTCACATATACCCTATTTGGTATTATGGTAGGTTAATGAATGACGAAGGTATGCAACTGGTGCAAACATGATAATCAAGGCATGCGAGTCATGTAACAACATGACTACACTCTATGCTCATTATGTGCTCGCGGCCGTTTCGCTAGCTTCACATGTACCAAATTCGGTATTACGTGACGCGAACGGACGGCGTAGGTAAATGACATATCCAAACATGGTAATCACGACATGCGTGTCATGTAACAACATGACTACATGCCACACTCATGACAAGCTCGCAGGCCTTTCGCTAGCTTCACATATGCTAAATTTGGTATTGCGTAGCGTCAATGGATGACGAAAGTATGTGACTGGTGCAAACATGATAATCATGAGGTGTGTGTCATGTGAGAACATCACTACATGCCACATTCAAGGCGTCAATACATTTCGACGTTGATTTCGTCGCGTCACGCCGGCGTTGCGACGCCAGGCGCCGGTCCTGCCATGTACTCGCAGCCGTTCGATGCGCTGCGTCGCTTTGACGCATGCGTGTTTCAGCTCGTCCGGCGTTTCTCCGTCACGAAAAGAGGCAGACGCAGTGCTGTCTTGGTAACACATCAGCCCGAAATGCAGCATGTCGCATTTTGCGCCGCTTGCCGTCGGGCCGCGCCGACAGACGCTAGTCGCGCCGGTCGCGCCTGCCGACGGACTAGAAAGTGTTCGCGTTTTGCAAACGTAGCATCGCTGTAGCCAGCGTTCGCACACGTCAACGTTACGATGTAGTATATTGGGCCCTTTAATATGCGCTTGCGGCCATTTCGCTAGCTCAACATATACCAAATTTGGTGTTACGTGACATCAATGAATGACAAAGTAGCTCCACATATATTAAATTTGGTATCACTTGGCGTGAATAGATGAATAATGTAACCGACACATCCAAACATGATAATCATGACACGGAAATCTTGTACGGCATAACTTACCTCCACCTCGTAAAGTTGTGCTGATTTTAAAGTGACATATCTACCTTCCACATTCATGCTTCATATATCATCGATTCCCACTGTATGTGGGATCTGCCAATTTTTTTGATTGGCAGGTTTTAGTGGCGAAGCTCCTTATAGCGGCACCCGTTTGTCCCTCATAGCTGTTGTAGTATGTAACAAGTATAACATTTTGACCTCCAATTTGGTGCCGGTGAGAGATTTCTTCTGTGCGTTGTTGAACAATAAAAAATTGTGCTCAATGTACATGCCAATGGCTGCTAATGGGGAATGAGAGACAGGAGCATTCGGCTTTTAGTTACCGCGCACGCTGCAATTCCCATTAGCAGCCATTGGCATGTACATTGAGCACTATCTGACAAGAAATGGTTGCAACGTTATACTCGCTGGGTGTAACCTCCTTAGTTTTAGAAAGGTTTAGCAAGCGTTGAGCCGCAGTGCCATGAATACATTGAACTAGTATGTACCATGAACTCGAGGTGGTTAAAAATGAGAAGTAGATACGAAGCGCAAGCCGTAAGAAAGTAAAAGCCGAATTCTCCTGTCTCTAATTTCCCATTAGCAGCCATTGGTACTGTACATTGAGCACTATCTGACAGGAAAAGGTTGCTACGTTATACTCGCTGGGCATAACCTCCTTGTTTTAGAAAGGGTAGCGAGCGTTTGGCCGCAGCGCCATGAATACAGTGAACTAGTATATACCGTGAACTCGAGGTGGTTAAAGGTGGGAAGTAGACCCGAAGCGCAAGCTGTAAGAAAGTGTGCGTGTACCACCTCTCGTTTAGTTCCTGGAAAGTCCACTGGATGGCGGTGCTTCTAGATGTGGAATATATGATGAAAAGATGCGAGATGGTGGTACTTGGAGTGTTGAATAGATGGACGAACGGACACACAGACAGATGCATGGATGGATACATGAACGGACGCAGGGGTGGATGCATGGACGAACGCAGGCACGGATGCACGAACAGATCGCATGCACGGACGGGCGGATGGACGCATGGACGGTTACACAGACAGACGCATGGACGGACGGAAGCAAGAACGAATGGACGGACGAATGCTTCGCCCCACTTTCTATCATTCACTCCGCGGATATGCTGCCAATGTTTTTTTTTGTTTTTTTTTGTGATGGACAAGATTATGTCTTCTCGCTCACAACCGGAAAGACTGACAATGACGCCAACACCAGAATTTCTGTGAAACGAGCTCGTTAAAGCTATATCGTTGAACTAATATACAACGGATAGAAATCATGAGTATGAGTATAGGTAAAGAGACCGTCGTTTATTCTACAACCTATTTTGAGAGCATGATCACAGCACACATTGAAAAGTACTTCTAACCTCTAACAAAAATAATCCGGGAAAGGGACCAGACGATCGAAACAATTTCAGACCATGTTACTGTAGTAGAACTTTCAAATCTTTCGTAGTAAAGTGAATCAGTTGTATGCCATCATTTAGTCTTGATTAATGTATAAACCAAATAATGTTCATCGTGACAGACCTCCAAAGAAATCCAGCGCAATTTAAAAGGCGGTAACAAACTGTGCGTCGCAAAGATAGACAGCTCACTGCCAAACGCAAATCTATGACCTTCAATGAGAGAAGGATGGCATCGTAACGCACTAGTGTCAGATTTGCTCGACAAGAAGCTTTGATCTCACGCAGAAAGTGGGAGCTCGCAACCAGTACCCGTCCGCACTTATTCCCAGTGATTCCACACCACATATAGAAGCCAAAATGTTCATAACCAAGGCGCCAATTCCCCCTTCCCCCTCCTAAACACATCGCGCCGCCCGAATGCTGAGTGCTCAGTTTTTAAGAGCCACCAAATGTAGAACACCAAGACTAAAGGCATGCGATGAGCAACGGTATCGATACTTACCCCCGTATTCACAAACCCTCCTCGACTCGACTTTCACCCTTCACTTGACAGAGTTGAGCACTGCGCCACCACTCGGCTGAAAATGACGCTGCGCTACTCAAGAATCGCAGCAGACTATTGCTAGTATGCAGTGACTTGCCGTCCCTAGAGATGGCTCTCCCATCGGCTTCCTCAAGTGAAGGCGAAGCTTAGAGTGAAGGGAGGTTCTAGAATACGGGGGTTAGAGTTGCGTCACAGTGACATTAGATCAATTGTCAACTGTCTCACCACGTTAAAAACCGCGGATATTTTTGCTTCAATATATATTTCTCTTATTAATCAACACAAACGTATGCAAGTGGTCGTGTTTTGCCAGTGACCATGTTTTTTTTTACATTTCCTGATTGCAGTAATAGAAATTTTTCTCAATCGCAGTGCTTTCATTTCTAGCTAACGGTGCCACATGTCGGTGTCACTTCTCGCTGCAGGGAAGTGCACCAGGAAGTAGCACACCATGAGTGCACTGAATCTTCGAATACCTCCGTGAAAAAAATGAATAAGTGGAAACTTGCAAAGAGGACCTCATCTCTCACAAGTACTTCTGAAGCAGGCGCGCCCAAACCACACGAAAGTGCACTCATTTAGAGGAGGTGTTTTCAAGAAGGCTGCTTAGACAAGCCCTCACGCGGCCTTCTTTCTACATTAAAAGCAATCGAGAAAACTGTCGAGAGGCCTTTCACGTATACCCTTGCTTGATAACCTCTTTCGGATTGGGCTTGAAAAGTTGAAATGGTTGCCACTGCAGGTTTTGAGTTATACCACTCATCAAGAGAACGTGATGGTTATGACTTACATTGTGATGAGAATATTCGTTTTTCTTTTTTTGCAAGAAAACCAATCAGGAGCTTTGTGGAAAGGTGGAAAATGCGAGAAAGGAGGTGCAGCGGCTGTAACATTTTGCACACTGCTCTGGATTGGTAGCCATCGCAAAGACTTGTCGGAATATTAGTGTGAAGCCTGGACACCCTTTCTTCAAAAAATTCCTTTTTTTGGTAAGAAGTTGAAAACATGAGTACTGTTTTTCTAGAGCATTTTTGTATTCCAATAAATCAATTTCTTTGAGGCTTTTACAGACGTTTTGGGGCCGCTTTTCGTCTAGGCAAGATGACAGTGGTTAAAATAGTAGCGGTCGCAATACAATCTTCACCCTGAAAATGCTCGTTCACGCAGAATTTCCCGTACTTGAAGGATAAACTGAATGCAGACCGTGCAAATATAGGCAGGACATCGATTCTTAGCCAACTTGCATTGAAGAACACATCCGGGCCCATCTATACAGGAGACCTTGTGTGTATCCACATAAGCAGTCTCCAAATGCACGTGATAATGTCTACTGAAAGTACATGATGAATGGTTAAGTTCGATAAACGCAGAACAGGGAAGCCTGTTCTCAGATTTGGGCACACGTTAAAGAAACCGAGGTGGTCGAAATTTCCGGAGCCCTCCACTACGGCGTCTCTCTTAATCACATGGTGGTTTCGGGACGTAAAACCACAAATATCAATAAATCACAACAGGAAAGCCAGCGCGAGGAACAGCGCAGCGAGACGCCGTGGCACATACAGAGGGCAGCCCATAACATCAACCGCTCTCTCGGAACCCTTACCCCAGTGTATACACATGGACTGCGCTCCACGGCAAAACGAAATAGAGCGAGAGGGGGGTTCATTATCTACCCCGCGAGTGCTTTGAAGACGCTGCTGCTACATAGCTCCGCAGTCACCCCTGAGGAAGGAACCAAGTCGGTTTCGAAACGTCGGGCTTCTTCAAAAGTTTTGGGTTGAGTCTAAATCATCTCCCAGTTTCATACCTAACCAGACAGACCTCTGTCGAATGTTTACATTCAAGTGAATCATATTGTCGTTTGGTTACATAGAACCTCAAATATTATATTCGCAATAGTCTGTTATTTTCGCATTTGCTTCCATGCGTTGAGAGCTGGCGTTCGGTGGCGCCGCATTCATGTTTGACGGCGAACACAGTCTATCCGACGGCGTTCTGCAGCAAAGATTCTGCCTTGAAAAGGCGTCTGTGTTCGTTTCTAAGATAGGTATGCATATGCGACATGAACGCATAAACCACTGTGACGTATAATGAAAAACAGCAGGACCTTCTCTTCTTCCTTGAAACACGTACTGCCAATTGGCCGGTCATTCTCGTTTCATTTGCGTGGTTCGTGTGTTTCAGCATCATTGTGGCTGGGACACACCAAGCTTTCCATGTGGCAAGGGGTTTTTTTACGTTCACCAAACGAAATTCGAAAGACTGCGGTAATAGTGATTTAGTACAACGATTGCGTTCGGTGAAGAATTGTTACGGTAATCGGTTCGTCGTTAAAGACAGAAATGAGTGCTGCAAGAACCATATCTGGTTCTTCTTTTTCTTCTTTCTTTTACATATACCGACGCTACAATTGTCATCACGTACAAAAAGCAGTGTTGGTGGATCCAAATATCATTAAAAAAACAACCACAACCTTATATATAACCAGCTCAAGAAATTTCGTTTTAAAGCTTTCTACTCGCTTTTGAGAGAAACAGCTGCTAGGTTGGACACCTCAGACGGTAAGCTTTCTATTGCGACCCAAAAAAAGTCGATGAAGGGCGGTAAACAGGCTTTTTAGGCGGACAAAAAAAGAAAAAAATTGAGAAAAATGTCTGCTTTTGGGCAGACGGTCATACACATCAGACCAGTATTCTTTTATCGTTGTCTCAACGTTCTGCTTAGCCTCCATCTTGCTTCGACAGCAAGGCAGTCTGCATCGTTTTCGCTTAACAGCTGGCAAACAGTCAGCTATTTTTTGTCAGCTATTTGACAAATAAAGTGAGACTCAATACCGCCGTAGCACCGGCAAGCTTTGTCTCATTTTGAGCGAGTGCACTTACGTCCTCTTAATGTCACTTGAGAGGCGTGATGATACACGAGTAAGTGGTTTGTAAATTGTGGCTGTGGCGATGGGTACTTAAGCAGCGCAGCTGTTGTTCGCTATCTAAGGCAATGTTTCTTAAGTACTAATTTGTTGCAGATATAAGTAGACGTTCAAATCTTTTCGCACAAACAATGCGGCTACGGTCATTGCATAGCATGTGCTCAGCATGGCCCTGGCGGTCGTAGATGTAAGCTGCCCTGGAACATGAATAGTTTTCTTTTTGTGGTATAGCATGTTTTAATGCATAAGAATATGCCTAATGAAGATATCAACGGAAGAAAAATGAGGCTCCAGCTGAGTAGAAAAAGGGGCTTATTTTCAATAAACAGTCACCCGACTTCGTAGGTTATTGCTACAACGCGTGAATTGAAGGCCACGTCATCTTATTCATCAATCTTTCTCCAACAACAACCGCTTAAAAAATGTCGAGAACTCACCTTCGAATGGTAACGTATTTATCATCAAACCACTGCTGCCGACGTCGGACACTCCGTCGCAGCCAAGTGAGTTTAGCGAGCGCACTCACCGGCAAGTGCACTTTGCCTTGAGTGTCACCAAGGTTCGCGTGTGGCAGAGTGGTAAGGACACTAGCGGCGATGTACGCTATCTCAAGGTGCCCTTAAATTGCCTTTTGTGACAGAGTACTGATTGTGTATACTCGACCGTCTACAGGGATCGAGTACCGAAACACACCATGATGTTTCATTGGCTGTTGCTTTCTATTTCGTTCGGTTAAGTTGCATGACTCTGTTACAGCCCATTGATCTGCTTTTGCTCGGCCAACCCGCAGGCTTCGGCGCTCCGCGTTGACTTCGGTGTGGATAGCATCGGCAGGTGGTTGCCAGTGGACGCCACGGGTCGTCCAACGTCGCCCTCTACCGGCAGTCCTGAGAGCAACTATTCCTCCTCAGCAACATCCGCACGCGAGGGCGGCAATGTCGACGGGGACGCTGACGGCATGAGTGCAGCCGACTTCGACAACTACGTATTCAGCACGTTGTCGAAGCTGGCCAGCAGCCACTCAACTGGGCTGGAGCCCTCGGCCATAAATCTCGGGGATATGGACGCTCTGACGCCTCATCTGGACCCAAATCTCTGGATAGCGTCTTTGCAGAAGCACATGGGATCGACTACTTTCATCAGCGAGAAAACGCAGGTTGGCAATAGTGACTCTAAGAGCCCACGGACACCTAGCGGCTTTTTTAAGAATGCGGTAATGTAACGGTCGATATCTTGAGCTTTGTTCATGGCTGTTCTGTGTATGAAACAACCTAGTGACGGCCATCGTTTTGACTATGCTCCTGAACAGGAGTACACAATAAGGACAAATTGACGGAAGAATAATTGTTGGTTGGAGTACGTTAGGTAGACCCTCCAGAACATTGTAAAGAAATATGCCCGTGATTAGAGCGAGCAGCTTAGAATTACACCATACGGCCAGTTCCAACCTATGGGGCTGAACAAGGAGGATAGCAAAACAACCAGTGAAAAAGTTGAAGAAAATGCACCATGCAAGAGAACAAAAAATGATAGGAATAACACAATGAGATTGGAGGACGGCACAATAGGTCTGAGAACGGACCGGGGTCCCAGATACGTTAGTTGACATGAAGCGAAAAAAATGTGCCTCGGCTGGCTACCTGAGGCGTAGAACAGACAATCGACAGAGGTTCGCAGGAAAGTCGCACATGATAGGGTAATATAGAGATCATTGGGCAAGACCTTCATCATTGAGTATAGACTAGAACTGTCTCCTAATAATGATTATGAGACATATATTTTGGCATGAATTACCTCTAAGAGCTTACCTCATGCGCAAGCGATTCGATACTCAGCATACGCTCATTGTCTTTACTGGTATGTCTTCGCTCAATCAATTCATTCAAGTTGAACGGCAGTGTACAACTAGAGATGACGCCAACAATTTTGTGTTTTTTGCTTACTGCTAATGTGTTACAAGTAAGTAATATAGCGGGGTCTTGTATCATGTCACTTAGTTTAGCACAGATTTTGTCATATGGGTTGATCTTTATCAGCTTTTGACAAAATCGCTGTGGTGTAAAGAATAAAAATATGCAATGACTGATTTCTCCCGCACAGATACTGGTTGCAGACTACAGGTTGCTGACGACTGTGGACCATTTTTTCGATAAGTTCTTGCATACGGAACTGTTGGACCACATGTCTCGCTGCATCGTCAACGCCTTCTCGAACACGATCTTCCCAGCAGTGTTGGCGAACAACACGGACGTTGAGCTGAACAAGTCCCTGCCCTGTCCAACATCTGCTGTCAGGTACGCACACTTTGAAGGCTAACGAATTCAGGGACTACTTAGCCATGTGATGTCGAAGTTAGAACAGCCTGTCTTGGTCAATTGCCGCCCTTCAGCGTTCAATTTTATCAGGTGATAACGCTGAATGCTCACGTTTTCTTTACGAAATGGGTGGTGCAGCATCGTAAATATCGTGATGGCAGAGCGGTGCATCTGGCAATGCTCGTTCGTCAGACGTCTCGTTGCAGCAGTCAAGTTAGTTGGATGGTTCTCAATTGGCTCGGTGATGCTTTCACAGCAAGCGGTTAAGAGAAGCGTCCCAAGAATATGGTTTGGTGAAAGCTGGGGCCTGTTCCACTGGAAGTGTGATGCAAAAAAAAGCAAGGCGTTCCTCAAACGCCCTTCGAAATTTACAGTGTCTTTCAATACATTTTCTAACAGCCGCAGGAGAGTGCAACCATCTGCCCGTAACTAGAGTTACTAGGGAGTTTTATTGCTGGGTACGCATTCTTTTGGGGCATTGCGGGCTTGGGAGCGCGCGGCGTTGCATGCCCAACCCATACCCAACCGGAATGCCTTTTTGTTGGCGCCACGGTGGCACGCACGCAAACGCAAGCCGCACAAAGTTCACACGCGCTCGCAGAGCCATAGCGTCTTGTCGTGTAAGTATTATTTAAGTCTTTTTATGATTTAAAATGATAAATTAAACATACATAGTGATCAGGACACTTTTTATTGTGTACAGTAATCTTGTATACGCAAAAAAGTGAAAAAGACGAGGTTAATGTAACGATAGTGTCGACATCTTGTGATACTTCGTGCAACCGCAGTGAAGAACATGTTAGCTTACGCGTAATGTTTTTGAGGTGAAAATGAATAAAAAGGTTACTCATTTGTAGTATTGTCGCTGCGCAGTTTTTGCACCAGATGTACAATGCACAATGTTTCTGCAATAACAAAGTTGTGGTTGTCTGTTTCACTATGGCAGCGCTAGATAACGCCACCTATTCGGCTGGTCGGGGGCTGGCATATGCCTTATAGTTTTTATGTTCCAGGCCATTCTAGCTTTGGAAATCTGGCTGAAATCGTGTAATCGCTATAAGTGCTCGCACTTTGGCTCATTTTAACCCGACTGCTAGAGTATCCGCAGTGCGGATACCGTTAGATCTCGCGAAGGTGGACCGCGTGGACGCATGGCCCCATCGCCCAAACGATCTTGCGACGCATCTGTTTGGGGTTTCGCGCATGCGCAATACCGCTGCCACAACGTCCTGCGTACGCAAGCCGCTTGGGTACCCAGCACTAAAACTCCCTACTGTATGCGCGACCTTTAGGTAGCAGAGTTGCGCCACTGTTCCCCGGGCGCCGCTCGCTGCGCCTACACGAGTTCAGCGGATGGATGGGATGGATGGATATGGCTGTACCCTTTAGATCGGGCGGTGGCTAGCGCCACCGAGCCGTAATACCTAATGAACCAAAAACTATATTTATTTTTTTTCCTTAAAAAGTGAGTTTGAGGATTTGTACTTTGCAGTGAAGAGTCTAATTTTCACTCGTGCCTTGACTTTAGCCACCAATCAGACAACCTCCTTCTAGTTAAGTCCACCCGCTTAAAGTTTATTTTGCCCTCCCGGTCCCTAAACCCCAGTGCTTTGAAAAACTCTGCGCCATCATCCTGAACTATAGGGTGAAGCCCTTTACAGAACATTATCAAGTGTTCGGCAGTTTCTTCTTCCTCTCCACACGCACTGCGTACTGTGTCTACCCCTTCGTATTTGGCCCGATATATCTTGGTTCGCAGTACTCCCGTCCTGGCCTCAAACAGTAGAAAACTACCCCGAGTATTATCATAGATCCTTTCCTTGGCAATTTTCTGCTTAAAAGTTCGATAGATCTCTAGTGCGGACTTCTTAATCATGCCCATTCTCCACATGTCAGTCTCCGTTTCCTTCACTTTCTGCTTAACCAATAGTTCTTTTTTGGTTTGGCCACCTGCTGTTTTCTAAGTATTTACCAGTCAACTTCCTCGTTCGCTTCCTCCATTTTGTATCGACATTCTTCATGCACAAGTAGCTGAAAACCTTCCTAGCCCAACGCTCTTCCCCCATTTCTCTCAATCGCTTCTCAAATTTTATCTTGCTGCTAGCTTCCCTGCCCTCAAATGATGTCCATCCCATATCACCTTGTACTCCCTGATTTGGTGTATTCCCGTGAGCTCCTAAAGCAAGCCTACCTATTCCACGTTGATTTATTTCTAATCTTGCTTGAACTTCTGATCTCATGCACAAGACCGCATTGCCGAACGTCAGCCCAGGAACCATGACACCTTTCCATATTCCTCTCACAACATCATACCTATTGTAATTCCACAGTGCCCTATTTTTCATGACTGCTGCATTCCTGTTACCTTTAGTCGTCACGTATATTTCGTGTTCCCTCAGATACTCGGTCCCATTGCTTATCCATACGCCCAGATATTTGTGGTTATCTGTTATCTCTAGCGTGACCTCCTGTATTCTAAGCTCACTACCTTCGTTGTCATTGAAAATCATGACGGCTGATTTTTCCTTACTGAATCTAAAATCTAACCTATCTCCCTCATTACCGCAGATGTCCATCAATCTCTGCACCCTATTCGCCGAGCGCCATCACGTGGTCATAGGTGGTTCATAGGTGGTCATAAGTGGCACTGCGGAGAAGCCAATGCTACGCAGACTCCGGGCAGATTAAGTGGGGTTGACAACGGCTGTTGTCATTCTCGCCGCGCTTCTTCGATAATGTAGCCATGCTGCCTGTTGGTCACGAGAAATGTGCCAGCAAATGCATTCTGTGTTGATTTGTACTAGGTTGAGCCCATACGATTAGACGCTGGCGCAGCGGGTTTGGCTATAGAAAGATTAGTGTTACGTCGGAAAGAATAAGCGCTTGGCCATTGTCGACGGTAGGATTTTTACTTGGGGGTGCGAATCATTGTTGCATTGAGGCTCAGGGAGAGTGAGAGCACTGGTCTAGCTAGGGTGAAGGCAAGTGCTGTTGTGGCTTGAGGGGGGCTTTCCACTTCTCTGTTGACGCCCATGCAGTCGGATTTTTTTTAACCCGTCCACCGCACTGCAAACTTTGCTCTATTGGTAATAACCACAGATGCAGTAGTGAATACGTTATACATGCAGAGTTGGGCAGTGTGTGTCAGCTGCATACGTCCAAGTTAGTCTCGTGGTTAAAACGCTAAAAATGAAGGGAGAATTCAAACTAGGGCTATTTGAATTGGCAAGGTGTTGCTGCTGGTGCGTGAAAAGAATGCAGCTTTGAAACCTTAAGCGAAAAGAATTTCGGACATGACAGGGATGTTGAACGACGATTCACATCAATTGTCGTGAGCCGCGATTGTAATACGAGCGTAATACAAGATGCGCCCTTAACGCGGGCGTCGTACGGCCGTTCTCGATCGCTAGCCAGCTCTATTCAGTTGAAGACTACAAAGCTTTAGCAGGTAAACTCACACAGGTAAAGAATGAGCCCAGCGTGATGAAAATATCCCATCCCTGGCTCGATAGCGATCAAGACCGAAAAATAATTTTATATATGTAAATAGGAAACAGTGCAAAAGAAGCGGAAGCTAGTGTGTGGCCTACTAAAATTTACTTATGTACCACTGATTAAATGAGCTGACACACGTTTTTTTCATTATTACTTACCGAAATGGTAAACATAAAACCAAGGCTTCAAGGCGTGACCAGGGAACTGAGTTTGTCTCGTACTTTCTTAAAAACGAAAAGAAAAGAAAGCAAAAAAAATAAAGCAATGCTACAAGTGCGAGCGCTGCTCGTGCGCGTGTGGGGAGTGGCTTTCCCGCAAGACATTTGAACCCAAGATGGCGTACCTTGGCGCAACTCTACTACCTCAAGGTAGCATATACAGTAACTCTACCCACAACTGCCATAAAACACTCTGACCCACATCAATTCAAGGCTGCTGTAGAATAACTTCATCCCTGCCATCAATATTCATCCCTATCTCATACACTACTCCATATCACCTATTTCTCACAAGGCACCCGCTATGTGGGAATGGTGGCGTGTGACCACGAGACATGATATTTTATGTATCTGAAATAAAGTATGTAATGTACTGAGTGACACTGTCGGGCTCAAGTCAGCAGATCCGTTTTAATCAGACAATCGAAAGTTGTTTCTCGTATCGAGACCTAATTGTGTGCACTGACATGGGTGGTAAAGTACGCAAAGATCTTGATGACAAAAAAGCAACGTGCGAATTGAACTTGGTTTGCAGCAATTTCGGGAAGATTTTTTTTACGTCGTGGCAATTGTGTTAAAATGAAGAAAGTCTACCGCTCAGTGGAAAAAGTTTAGTGCCATCTCCTATATCAAAAATACCACAGGACAACAGCGAAACATTTATGAAACCCAGAAGATATCTATTCATCAGCGCTCTAGAGAACACAGAAAGGTCAACTAGAGAAGCCCTCATTTGGAGGGAACAGCAGAAAGAAGAACGGAAGGCATCATTCTTCATACAGAATAGTTGTTAATAACCGTTTCAAAAGCGTCAAAATAATTACTTTATAGATGTAACCAGTGCCAGTTCAACACATGTGTTTAGGAATATGAAAATCGGCAACATATTAGGCCATTTGTTGGTTATGAGAGCTTCTAGCTGCTGTGTCTATGCTTGGCGAAAACAAAGCTGCAATACAATGACGACCGAGAGCACCTATCCCGTACAATGCTTTGCTGTGTTTGCCTTCGTTTGCAAGCTGTGAACATGAACATTATTGCAGTTTAGTATTTAAGCCAAGCTTCTTTGAAGCCGGCATTTCGGTGGCGGCAGAATTGTTTGCTAGAAACATTGTGCTCGCGAGTGTTCAGACTTGACTCTGTACCGAAATGCGGATCTTGGAGCTGCAGGGTTGAGAACGGCAAGACAAAGAAAAAAAAAGGAACACGAACACAGGCACCAACTGAACACACAGTGAGTTCTGAGTCGCCGCTTGTGTTCTTTTTGTTGAATAGCCTTTTTGCCTTTGTCACGTCGTTCTGAAACGATGCACCGGTACCTATTCGATCAACTGTCAGTCCTATATGATTATCATCATTATCAGCCTGACTACGCCCACTGCAGGACAAAGGCCTCTCCCATGTTTTGCCAGTAAACTCGTTTCTGTGCTTGCTGCTGCCACTTTATACCCGCAAACTTCCTAATCTCATCTGCTCTCCTAACTTTGTCTTCCCCTCACCTGCTTGCCTTCTCGGGGAATCCAGTCATTTACCCTTAATGACCAGTGCTTATCCTGCATACGCGCTATGTGCCCAGCTCATGTCCATTTCTTATTCTTGATTTCAACTATGATATACTTCAGCCCGGCTCTCTCCCTGTCTCTTAAGGCTACACCCATCATTTTTCGTTCTATCGCTTGCTCTGTCGTTCTCAATTCAATCTGAACCCTCTTTGTAAGCATCCAGCTTCCTGCCCCGTATGTAAGTGTCACGAATATGCAGCAGTTATATACCGTCCTCTTGAGGGATAGTGGCAATCTACCAGTCATGATTTTGGAATGCTTGCCGAATGTGGTCCGCCCCATTCTTATTCTTCTGTTACTTCAATCTCGTCGTTCGGCACCCAGGTTACTACAAGTCCTAAATAGACGTACTTTTTACAACTTCAAGTGCACTCCTATCTGGAAGCTCTGTTCTCTTCCGAGGCTGTCGTATATTATTTGCGTTTTCTGCAGATTATTTTTTAGACCTACCTTTCTGCTCTCTTTTTCTAATCCAGCAATCATGAATTGCACTTCGTAACCTGAGTTACTCCGCAACGCAATGCCATCGGTGAAGTGCGGGTTACTAAGGTACCCTCCCTTAACTCTTATCCCCAACTTTTACCATTGTAGGCCTCTGCAAACTTTCTATGAGCAGGCGGTAAATAACATTGGGAAGATATTATCCCTTTGCCTTACACCCTTCTTGATTGGTATTCTGCACTTTCTTTGTGGGGCACTATTGTGGCAGTTAATCCTGTGTAGATTTCTTCCGTAATGCTTGTTCCCTCGACGCCCTGATTCTGTAGTGTCTGTATGACTGTTAATATCTCTACTGAATCAAATGCCTTCTTGCAATCTACGATGGCTGTGTGTAGGGATTGGGTGTATTCTGCGCATTTCTCTGTCCCCTGAATGATAGTATGAATGTGGTCGATTGTTGAGTTGCCTGTGCTAAATCCTGCTTGTTTCTTTGGTTGATTGAATTCTTTTGCCCTGATTCTGTTAGCAGTTACCTTCGTAAATAGCTTGTATACGAAGGAGAGCAAGCTGATTGGCCTGTAACTCTTCACGTCCTTGTATCTCCTTTCTTATGTATTAAGATGATGTTAGCATTCTTCGAAGATTCTGGTACCCTCCCCGTCAGGAGACACTTCGTAAACAGGGTGGCTAGCTTTTTTAGCACAATCTGTCCTCCATTTTTCACCAGATCTGATGTTGCCTGATCTTCACCAGCAGCTCTGTCGTTTGCGTTTCCTCCAAGGCTTTCCCGACTTCGTCTGTTATTACTGGCGCGATGTCATATGGGTTGCTGCTAATTCTTACATTACGGTCGTGGTTATCCTGGCTGCTGTACAGATCTCTGTAAAACTCCTCCGCTATTTTAACTATTAGATGCATATTGGTAGTTACATTGCCTTCCTTGTCCCTTACTGCATAAATCCGGGTTTTGCCTATCCCAAGTTTCCTCTTCACCGCTTTTACACGTCTTCCGTTCTTTAGAGCATGTTCAATTCTTTCCTTGATATACTTTCTTACATCGGATAGTTTACGATTATGAATCAACTGTGAAGACTCTGCCAGTTCTGTTTTGTCTGTTGTGTCTGAGGCTTTCATGCTTTGACGTTTTTTATGAGGTTCTTTATCTCCCGAGACAGTGTGCTAGTGTCCTGTCTAACTACCGTACCTTTAACTCCCACTGCACACTCCGTAATAATACTCGTCAGATTATCATTCGTTGCGTCAACGCTAAGGCCGGTTTTCCCTACTAGAGCCGAGTATCTGTTCTGACACGAGATTTAATTCCTGCATTTTCTTTCTTAGTGCTAGCCCATTGATTGGCTTCTTGCGTGATGGTTGCTGTTGTTTTTCTTTAAGTCTAGGTGAATCAAGACCTTACTTTTCTGTGTTCACTGCATCGTACCTTTCTAAGTACTTCCAAATCATTTACGATGCTTGGGAGTGCATTCAGAATAAAGCATATTTCGTTCTTACTTTCGCCGTTAGTGCTACTCCATGTCCACTTACGGTTCACTCGTTTTCAGTAGAAAGTATTGAAGATCCGTAAATTATTGTGTTTGGCGGATTCTACTAAAACCTTTGCTTTGGCATTTCTAGTACCGATGCAATAATCCGGCTCCTATGCCTGGTACCCAGCCTGCTTCTTCCTTACCTTGGCATTGATGTCGCCCATCAGTATAGTAGAAAGTGTTATTACCTTACTCATTATGGGTTCTACGTGTTCAGTTCATGTCTTCAGTCCTATATACTTAAGCTGAAAGGTGCGCTGGTTTTATGCGTATTCGTATGTGCCTTCAATCATGGGAATTCAGCTGTGTTTGATATATGGCAGCCTGACCTTCTTTTGAGATCACGTGTCACTTCCCGTCACCAAATGTTGTTGTTTCCTGTATGACAGTCGTTGTTGCCTGTTGCAACAAATGTATCGGAGTGCTAAGCATGTGGGGGAGGACCAGCAGCTGTTATGGGCCAAGTAAATAGTTAGCAGGGAAAATCAGTGAAATAGGAAATGAACTAAAAAGAACAAAAAAAGCCAGGAAGAGAACAAATATAGGAAAGAAGAAAAACAGTACGTCAGATTCTGTTTAAATTCAATGCGTAGAGTCCAAGGACTTGGCTCCTGAAGACTGTGTAAGGGCCCACGGAGTGAATTTTAAGTGTTTCTACTGCAAAAACGAATGATTTTCCCCTACGGTCTCGTTTTGCCCTGCAGGCTGGTGCAAACAAAATGCGGCATCTGGAGAATGGTTTATTTTTAAATAACGCTTTGAATGATGGCAATACTGTATCATTTATTTAGCGCATACCTTGTACCCAGAGAAAAGTTTCTGAACTGATGGTTAGTGGTAAGGAGTGAAAATGAAAATCTATATCCACTATTTTAAAATTTTTTGTCGCATGACAGCGCATGCCACTTGCCCCCAATTTCGCGATGCGGTAAGACCACTAATTTCTGTAATACGTGTTACTGCCCTGTTCTTGCAGGGCCCGCTGTGAGATGCAGGTCGAGTTCACGTACCGGCTGCCTCTCGCGGTGAACTACGCCAAACGCAACGAAATGACCTTAAGGCGGAGACGCCTGTTCTCAGTACTCGAGGAGGCCCTTCGTGCAGCCGTCGCAGCCCTTGTGCACCTCAAGAGCCCATCACCAAGCGCGCGCCCGTACGTGTAAGCCTACTGACCTGCGGTTTCAGTGTAGATGGCAGTTGCGCAACTATTAGGGTAAGGTGGGATAAAACAAGGCATGGGGCAGAGCGCAACATTTGAATTTGCCGGCCTTCGCAGATATTAAAAAAAACTGCGCACTGCTCGCACGGCAAGAATTACGTAGCTTGTGTCAGTGTGTTCGTAACCCGTCAAAAACAGCTAGAATTCTGCTCAGCCAAATTTTCGTATCCGTGCATGAAGCTACTCCTGCGTCAGGGCGACAACGTATAGATTTACCTTATTGATTTAGACTACAAGCTACACAACACTAAAACTTTATATCGTTTGGTGCCCGGGGACAAAGCGGATTTTTCAAAAATTCTGGCAGTGTAAGCGACAAAGTGTGACGAAAAGGCATCCGATTGCCTTTGAGAATGTCTAAGTATTGTAACCATTAACGTACACTGTTTCTTTAAATTATGTTTCTTTGTTTAGGAGGGCTTAGGCATACAGGACAATACCATATGTAGTTTCTTGAAAAAAAAACGACTGGAAAAAGCACTGATTGCCATTCAGGACATGACTCTCTCTATTCGCGCTGCATATAGGATTTTTTTTTCGAGTTCCCAAGAATGTTGTCAAGAGACCAATAAAAATGGCGAAATGCCCAAGTCCAGTCGTTCACAAACACGTCTTGAGATAGAATTTTACTCACGTTTCTCCAATAACGTAACTGAAACCAAAACAAGCGCTAGAAAATATGAATCTAGCCCTTTTAACTTCATTGCCTCACAAAGCCAAGCGGGCGAAGTTAAAAGCCATGAAATGCCTGAACAGTTCTGGATCAAAACGCCAAAAAAATGTGAAGAAAATAGGTCTAAACTTCTTAAGCACCCAATTATTGTATAACACAATATTAGCACAAAGAGAGACAGCCGGTGTTTGATCTGCAAGGTGTTTCGAAGCAAAAGAACACAGCGTTTTGTATAAATTCAATGCGTAGAGTCCAAAGAAAGGGCTCCTCAAGACTGTGTAAGGGCCCACGGAGTGAACTTCAAGTCTTTCTACTTAAAAAACGAACGATTTTTTCCTACTGTCTCGTTCCGCCCCGCAGGTTGAGCAAAATGAGGCACCCGGAGAATGTTTTATTTTTAAAATATTGATTTGAATGATGGCTATATTGTGCCATTTATGTAGCACATACCCTGTATACACGGAGGAACGTTTGTGAACTGATGTTAAATTGTAAGGAGTGAAAATAGAAAGTAATATCCACTATTTTAAAGTTTTTCTCGCATATTACCCCATCCTACCCTAAGCAAAACAAATGGAGGGAACAGGAAGAGGTCTGCGTTTCCGTCCACTCCCTTTCTTTTATTTTTTCTGAACCATCTCGCGAACGTCAACAGCAGGTGCGTAAATAGGAATATTCTGAGAACCAGTTGGGGGCACATATTCTTTTCTTATTAAAACCTTTGTGTTTGTACGTTAACTACTTCTTAAGTAACTTCAACAACGGATTCGATTGATGTGCACAAAGTTTGCACCATTGACACTTTTTTCTAGATAACGAGTCAATGTTTGTATTATTCGAAGCGCAATCTATAGAAACGTGGCTGTATTCGGCATTTTTCAACGAGGTACAGTACAAACATTTATAGTTTAGTAGCACCATTAAACTTGGTTAGTCCTTCAATGCTGCTTTGTTTTTTCAGGGAATAGTACGTTCACATTCGTTTAACATCATGACTTTGTGCGAGCGTGAGCTTTCACGTGACGCCATGCCTATTTTCGGATCCGAAACTTGCTGACCGGTGCTGCATGCGCATTTGTTACAGGTACGGCAGTTTAGACGCAACCATCAACCGACTCCAGAGACTCGATCTGGACGCCTGGCCCAGCGATGACGTCATTCGCAAATCGCACGCCGACTTGGACCGAATATACGCCAACATTCCGGATCCGGTAACGTCGCATTCGTACTTGGAGCACCTGTTCGCCACGCGCCGACTGCTGCGCACCCTACTGGGTTCAGCCAGCTACCACGTCGTGATGGGAATCGGCTCTCGCGGGGCAAGGACCCGCAACGGCTTCTTCGCCTACGACCCTTTCGCGAACGGCGTATGCGTGTGGCCAGGCGCGATGCAGGAGCCGATGTTCTTCGCTCGCGGCACGAACGCCATGAACTACGGAGGCATCGGGGCCGCCTTCGCCCGGCAGCTGACCGCGGCCATGGATGTCGACGAAGTGGTCTTCGACACAGCGTAAGCATGCATGTGGAGTAGGCATTCCATGCGTAACGAAACGTCCGTTTCTACAACAACGCGGCAATAAACGCAGGCGTTGCAGGGGGGGGGGGGGTTGCAAAAGGGACACTTCCGCCTCAAATCACACCAGCAATTGACTCCCACTCAAGCCACTCCAAAGGTTCTCCCCACCACCATGCAACACAGCTTTGCACCCCCCTCTAGACAACAAATTCTGCCATTGCCCATGAACAGAGGACCGTTGGCACTGAACGTTTTAATTGTGCACTGATTGAAGCAATCGCTACGAAGAGGGACGGAGAGGGTGACAAGCGAAGTGCTACCTTCGAGCGTTTTTTCGTCTGTCTTCTTCATTGCACTTCTTTTATTCAGCGGATAATGAAAACTTTGACGTGTACCTACTGGCCCGAGTAATCGCCTTGCGTAATCTTTTGTGTTGTTTACCGTACTCTGCCAGGAGGAGATATTCCGGTGATAGTGGAATACCGGCATCACCCGTGGCGTACATAATGCAGGCTTTACGTAGGGCGATACCAGTCACTGTATGGCCCGGTACTCATCCCTTTCAAAATACAATACTTTGGGATATAAAGGGTGATTTCAGGCCCTGTGTTCACGGTCGATGGCAGTTTGCACACGTGGTGTCATAATTACGCATCAATACCTCTTTTTTTTTTGCAGCCATTGACGTTTAAGACTCGTGCTTAGCCAAGGCTAAACAGGAAAAGCACGTGGGCCTTCGCCCGCGCGCACTTCGCTAGTACGCCTGTGGTGGCACGAAGCAGAGAATTAGGAATGAGCAATGAGTACTAGACGGGAAGAAAAGGAAAGAGAAGACCTTACGCGTGTCTGTAAGTGTGGGGCTGGGTTTGCGGAAGTTGTTTACAATGCCATACGGACATGAAAATAATCCATTTTCCAATACCACAATGCCACACGTATAAAAACAGCCCCAAATGCTGAAGAATAAGCAGAACTAACATTGCGCATGTTTAGCAAAAATGGATGCTCGGAGGCGTAGATACCGTGCTGAATTCAATTATTATTTCTGCTTCGAAGACGCAGCCTTCTTATGGCGCTATCCGATCTTGGGATGATAATGCCCCGTTCTGAGAAGTTTCTGAAAGGATAATCGAAGAATTGTGCCAATGCCACCTAAAGCTTGTGAAAACAGGAGCGCATTCACTACAATAAACGCATTATCTCCCCCCCCCCAATGAAATAAACGTAATTACGAATATACGATCATTGTTATAGCGTGATTGTTTACCCATATAAAACCGCAGAAGCCAAAAAGTTGCGAAGGAGTTGCTCGCACTCGCTGTCTATTTAGTGAACGCTTTGCAATGCGAAAAAAGATCAAAATCATGACTATAGGCGTGCGCAGGCTTCCCATTTGCCCTTCAGGGGGCGGGAGTCATCGCAGCTCCCCATCTTCCTATTAAGTAGCTGTATAGGGCTGAATTGCGTCCCCCCTTTTAGGTGACTACAGGAGGCATTCTCCCCTTCCCCCCTCCCCCTGCCACTCTACCCCCCGTACGCACGCGTATAATGATCAAAGAACGCGGCCTTATACAGCTTCTGTCGGTGTTGTCTGAGACAGACATTAGGAAACCTATTCGTCTATCCGGCACAATGCCTGCCGCACGACAGTGGCTTAGAGAACAGTACTACATGCGCACATAGCACCAGCGCTAGTCAGTGCTTTGTTTCGCACAGGTCTCAATAGACTCAACTGAAGCGCAAGTTGAAGCAAACTCAAAGTAACATGAGTGTTTTTTTTGTCATTTTTAGTGCAATGTACGAAACTGACTGCCCTGTCAGTTGCATTCGCTGCGAAGCGGTAATTGTGACGTTATGTTGAGCCGATTGGATTTAAAAGTTACCGCCAGCATACTTTTTTTTATCGGCGCAGGATCGGTTACTGGTTGGTTCATCACCGAAAACACGACGACGTCGACGACGTGATCGCCGAGCAGCGGGCCTTGCGAATCGCTTACGATGCCTTCGTTGAGCACATGCTCTTTGACAAGAGCAACATGCGGGGCGAGCACGTCGTGTCGCTGGAGGAGTATTCACCACAGCAAATCTTCTTCGTCTCGTACTGCCACAGCCTGTGCGAACTATATCCGATACGCAGACAACAGCGATGTACGAGTACCCTGAAGGGCTTCAAGTCCTTCCAAGAAGCTTTTCAGTGCAATGCCGGCAAACGAATGGCGCGGCGGTCGTAGACGTCCCCTCCCGCTGCCTGCCTCTACAGGAAGATGCGTTCTCAAGTGAAGCGCAGAGAAAAAGTGGGAGCCCTCAAGAGGCGTTAACTATTTCGTTAAGTACGTGCGTATGGAAAGTATAGCTTATAATAAAATGCCATCACGATGTACTGGAGTTGCGAGTGCTCTGAAGGACAACTTCAGGGTTCAGAAAAGAACAGAATTCACGGATAGGTATTAGAGAAAGGGTCCAGGTAAATATAGAAGACAGAAATACTCAACACCGAGTGTGGCTGGAGCGTACTTTTGGGCAAGCAATGTTGTATTCAAGGTAGCGACTGAAGAATATTACTGTTTGAAGAAGACAACACCAAATTACGAAACGTTCGCTGCTGTGAACACTGGTGTTCCAGAATATACATAGCCCCAGGACAAATATGAAGAGAAACCGCAAAAAAAAACAGTGATCAATTCGTTTTTTCTCACTCACCTACTCTTACTTACCCGAGATTGCCGCTTTAAATACAGGGCACCGTAATTTTGTGCGAATGACGAATAATTCAGAGTGGCAGTATGGGCCAACAACCCCACTATGCAAGGTTTGTACTTCGATCAATCACACACATTAAATTTTGAATTCGGGCACGAACCATGCTCAACAGATGGGAATGAACATGGACTCTTCAGTAATAAGCATATAAACATCCCCGCTTGAGGAACAGGAACACTCCCTGTGGTGATTCTGTATCAAGAACTGTGCCGAGATAGGTCGTAAAATTTTTTGCCAACATGAAGTCCGAGATCCCAAGGCAGAAAGATGTCGGAGACATCTTGAGAGAGCCCAAATGCCAGTCAGGTTGCAGTTTCCAGTTTTCCTAGAGATCTCTCAGCAAAGGAGCGACAAACACAGCGCCTACGAATCCATCTGCTATCTTGGCCAGCTTGAACGTGCATAAATAAAATAAATACGTATATTGATAATGACGCTGTCGAGATTCGATAATTCAACATGTCATGAGCTCTAGCCACGCTTCCTGGGCACTCGATAATAATAAATCCGAAATTATGGAGCTTGAGAAGGGTGTTTATCAAAGCTCGTTAGTTGGAAAACGTTGGAAATTTTTATTCAAAGATAGTGTGCATCCTATTTAGAAGACTATTTTTACGAAGAAGTGGCATTGCAAACAGAATCGAGTCGAGAGTTGTGGGGTAGTTTCTTCATGTTTAAGGGACAATGTTTAATCCTAAAGCCCATCTGCTCTCTAGATTACATGCAAACCACATGGCCTGCCTCTTGCGGCGCGTCTCAAAAATAACGTTACGCTACCACTCTTCTCAGAGTTTCGCGTGTCGCAGTCAGAGACAGCGCACGTCAAGTGAGCACCGTTCTCGGCAAACCAAGAATCTCGTCGCTCTTGGCCGTTACATAGATCATCGCTGCGACTTCATGGTTTCATCGGGGTACCTACAGTTACGACTATTATAAAAATTGAGGTATACAAGATTTGAGTTACGCTTATCCCAATTTTTTAGCGTGGCAGCAAAGCAATATATGGCCGGTAAACCTGATTTAAGCCTCCAACACCGAATGCTTTAGCTGATGAAAATATATCGACTACTCTGCTTTATAATGTAAATTAATTGCGTGGGTTGTGTGTTAGACATTGTGGTGCTGAAACATGGCTTGATTGCGGGAAATCTGTCCTGTTCGGGCTCAAAAACACAGGCTTTGGAAATAGAAATCCCGCAGTTGCTTACCGCAACTGAAGAACAGCCATTGGTTTCACGCGAGTTCTG
Organism: Rhipicephalus annulatus; assembly: GCA_013436015.1. Lineage (NCBI taxonomy): Eukaryota > Metazoa > Arthropoda > Arachnida > Ixodida > Ixodidae > Rhipicephalus > Rhipicephalus annulatus. The sequence continues at coordinate 261,270 of WOVY01000186.1, read as the reverse complement.
ACTTCTTTCTGCATGGACGGGAAACGTAACAATACAAAGTCGCACTGCCGTCATGGTGGGTGGTTAAGCCGTTTATCGCCTATAGCGTGTCGTATCGTGACAATGGCGGAACTGTGTCTGGAAAGGAAGGAAGGAAGTGCTCGAAAACTGTGGCACACACCCACGCTAGAGGATTGGCCCAGAACTGGGCCTGCAGGACATCTTGGACTGAAGAAGACGAGCATCGATTGCATCTCAGAAAAAAATTTCTCCTGTACTAATTTTCTAGCTATTATCAGGATCAAATCACTGGTCATTTTAACGAGATAGCGTCAAAGAGCTCGTTTCGCGGAAATTCAGGCGTCGGCGTCGTTGGTTGTGAGCGAGAAATTATCAACTTGTGCGTGACCGTAAATAGAGAACTACGGAAAAAAAATAAAAAAAGTATAGGTCAGAGTGGAGATTGTAACAGCATCATTTGGGTCCGAGTGGTGATCGACCCTGGGTCATTTGCGTGGCAACGTTAAATTAACTTCCCCGGCTTGGAAACGCAGTGAAGGTAACACATGCTTTACAAGCCGATGCGTCCTGTATACATGCTTCACAATACAGCATGGAATATTGCAGTAATAATGCGTGGTGCAAGTGGCCATGGCCATCGGGCGTTAGAAAATGTTATTATCATAATGAATTGATGGTTTAAATATAGTAATTCACTACAAAAGGCACGCACACTACTGCGCCTGTTCTCTTAAGGCCCGGTAGTGGGTGCATAGCAAGTTCGAAAAGGTTTCATGCACTGCATGTTCTAAGTACGCACTAGGAAGAGAATATCGCTATTGCATTCAAGTCTTAAAAGTGAAGCTTTAAGGTCCCCATTTTTTTTTCATTTTCTTGTCGCCAATTCTACGTATTCAGGAAAAGGATATATACTCGCGGACAACTATTATTGGCAATGAATGGAACGCTATACGGAGCCAAACTGGGCGTGTGTCACCGCTGAAGAATACAGTCATACAATGGTGTCCGTATTTTCCAGGTGAAGATCATAGAAAAAAAACTTTACTTTATATTACGTGTGGTGTTGTTTAAAAGAAGACGCAGCACACACCAACGACATATTCACAACTATTTCACTTCATGCAGTGTCATTTCGCGTTTTTGCACTTGTCAAAACGTCGCTCGTTTTAAGTACAACTCACTGTCAAAATAGCGTTTTCGTCTTTGGGTGAGCGCTCGTCGCCATCCAGCTATTTCGACGACTCGCCGAAGAAGCTCGCGTCCGATTTCGCTCACAAATGGCTGCATAAGATGACGCAGTAAATGGAATGCAGTGTTATTATTCGGACACAGCCGTCATTCGAAGCGCGAGTCGAACCGGACTACTTGGCTGAGGAGTACACTTGCAGTAGCTTTGCCCCCGTACTTTTCCTGCATTGCCAAGAAAAGATGTTCACAGGTATAATACCGTCTCTTTGAGAACTAGGTCTTTTGATGACATTTGCAACGAAGCGCGCAGATACGTGGCCATTTTTTTGCGTTCATGTGTGTATTGTCACGTGATTACAGAACGACCACAACGTCTGTTCACAGGAGCAGCACTGGACGTCGAGCCGAACCGAACGTTAGAGCACGAGCACACCAACCGTCCTCTTCTTCTTTCCCACCATGGCACATACTCGCATTGGCCTGGCTAAACCTCGTTCCATGCCTGTGGCATCACCCCCCCCCCCCTTTGAAAAAAAAAGTACCACCGCGATGACCAATGCCGTTTAAAGTTAAAGTAATCGCGTACACGCACAAAGACGCATGATTAAGCAGTGTCAGGTGGCTCGGGGGTAGTGTGGCTTCAACCGTGACACATGAACAATGTCGGCCTGTTGGGAACGTCGACATCGCTGAGCTGTGTCTTCAAGCAGAATTTCGTAGTTGACATCTGTGAGGCGCCGTAGTACTGTATAGGGACCGGAGTAGCGGTGAAGTAACTTTTCGGAGCGGCCCCTTTGGCGAACGAAGATCCACAGCCAGACCAGATCACCGGGTTGGTAAATGACATGGCGATGATGGGAGTTGTACCTCTGCGAGTCGATTCGTTGTTGTTTTCGTATCCGCTCGAGTGCAAGCTGGCGGGCCGCGTCGGCGAGCCGGATAAAGTCGTTCGCATCAGTAGTAATATCGGTCGTGTCAGGCAACAGCATGGCATCAAGCATCGTAATTGCTTCTCAGCCGTGAAGGAACCGGAAGGGAGTGAAACCCGTAGTCTCTTGAACCGCAGTGTTGTAAGCGAACGTTACGTATGGCAAAATTGCATCCCAGTTTTTGTGATCACGGTCGACGTACATAGATAGCATGTCAGCGAGCGTCTTGTTTAATCTCTCCGTCAGACCGTTGGTTTGCGGATGAGCTGTTCCACTAAGTCTCGTGACGTCTTGCATCAATTGGGCTGTAAAGGCTGTTCCATGGTCAGTGATAAGAACTGTTGGCGCTCCATGGCGGAGGACGATGTTGTTGATGAAAAAATACGCAACCTCATTAGCGGTGCCTCGTTGTAGGGCTTTCGTTTCGCAGTACCTCGTTAAATAGTCAGTAGCGACTACGATCCAGCGGTTGCCATCATGTGACTTCAGGAAGGGCCCAAGCAAGTCCATGCCGATTCGTTCAAACGGTTGTGACGGGGGTGCAACAGGCTGCAATAAACCAGCAGGGCGCACAGGTGGGGCTTTACGGCGCTGGCAATGATTACACGTTTTAACGTAATGCTTGACATCCTGGGTGAGCTTTGGCCAGTAGTAGCGAGTCCGAATCCGGGCAAGGGTACGTGCGAATCCTAGGTGGCCGGAGGAAGGCTCGTCGTGGCAGGCAGATAAAATGTCAGCACGTAGCCCTGGTGGAACGACGAGGAGGTACTCAGTCGCATAAGGTTCGAACTTCTTTTTGTAGACGATGTCGTTGCGGAGACAAAATGACCCTGAACGTGCGAATGCCGATGGTGGACTCGAGCTGCGACCTTGAAGGTATTTGATAAGTTGTTGGATCTCTGAATCATTCCACTGTTGTTGGGCCAAGTCAGATTCACTGACTGCACAAAGAAAATGGCCATTGGTATCATCGTCCCTCGATGTCGTCGCGAGGGGTGCGCGCGAAAGGCAGTCGGCATCAGTGTGCCTGCGGCCCGACTTGTAGACGACTGTAACCTCAAATTCTTGAAGGCGTAAGCTCCACCTCGCGAGGCGCCCTGAAGGGTCCTTGAGATTAGCCAGCCAACAGAGGGCATGATGGTCCGTAACTACTCTGAATGGCCGGCCATACAGATATGGTCGGAACTTTGTTATCGCCCAAATAACAGCAAGACATTCCTTCTCCGTGGCCGAGTAGTTAGTTTCCGCAGATGACAAAATGCGGCTAGCATAAGCGATGTGGCGTTCAGCGCCATCTTGCCACTGGACGAGGACTGCACCAAGACCGATGTAGCTTGCGTCAGTGTGAAGTTTGGTGGCGGCATCTTCATCAATGTGCCCTAGTAAGGGTTCACTCTGAAGGGACAGTTGAAGCTGGGAAAAAGCAGCTCTCTGCTTTGGACCCCACACAAAAGGAGTATCCTCCTTTGTTAAACGAGTAAGGGGTTCAGCGATGTTGGCAAAGCTCTGGAAAAAGCGCCTGTAGTCGGCACAGAGACCCAAAAACCAGCGCAAATCCCGTTTGTTCGAAGGTGGAGGAAATGCAGCAACAGCCATGGTCTTTTCTGGGTCTGGTCTAATGCCATCGTGACTGATAAGGTGGCCGAGGAACTTTAGTTCTTCGTAGCCGAAATGACACTTCCCCGGTTTTAGCGATAGGCCTGCGGATCGAATAGCGACGAAGACCGACTGAAGTCGTTGTAAATGTTGTTCAAATGTTTTGGAAAAAACAACGACGTCGTCTAAATACACGAGGCAGGATTCCCACTTCAGACCGGACAGGACGGTGTCCATCATCCTTTGGAACGTTGCCGGTGCAGAGCACAATCCAAATGGTAACACTTTGAATGCGTAAAGGCCATCGGGAGTTATGAATGCTGTTTTTTACCTGTCACGTTCATCGACCTCGATCTGCCAGTAGCCGCTGCGTAAATCCATTGAGGAAAAATATCGGGCATGTCGAAGTCGATCCAGTGAATCATCTATGCGTGGGAGAGGGTAGACGTCTCTCTTCGTCACTTTGTTGAGCTTCCGGTAATCGACGCAAAATCGAAGAGTGCCGTCTTTCTTTTTAACAAGTACGACGGGTGACGCCCATGGACTGTTCGAGGGTTGGATGACGTCGTCATCGAGCATCTGTTTCACTTGAAGACGTATTGCCTCTTGTTCTTTTTGCGACACGCGGTAGGCGTGCTGTCGTACAGGCCGTTCGGCAGGGTCCGTTATAATGCGGTGCTTCACGGTTGGGGTCTGCTTGATTTTTGAGGTGGACGCAAAGCAATCACTATACGTACGTAAAATCATGCGTATCTGCTGTTGCTGTGCACAGGATAGCTGGCAATTGACGTCAGCTGTACTGGCTAATGCAGTGTTACCTTCGGCAGCAGTGGCCATCGGAGCGATAGGGGAACATTCTTCATCATCAATGGCTTCAAAGTTCGCGATCGCTGTTCGCTTTGCCAAGTGTTGGTACTGGCCGCTGAAGTTCGTGATCAGAAGCCGAGCCCTCCGATGTTTCAGTTTGACGATAGCACGCGCGACACAAATCTGCCAAGCCAAGAGCACCGAAAGGTTAGTTTCCGCGATGCCACTACTCTTGTTGTCACAGTAGCTCTCCACAGTTACCAACATACTGGCTCGCGGCGGCAGTGCGATGGTGTCGTCAGCAATTCGTAGTGTTGTGGTCGGCGCAACTGCATCCTTTCGTAGGGCTGTATGGTCGGGCTGTGTGGTATGAGCAGGTCGCGAAGGTTAATAATGGCTCCATGCTCACGGAGAAAATCCATTCCGAGGATCAGGTTTTGGGAGCATTCGCGCAATGCAACAAAGGAAACAATGTACGTCGACTCATGAATTCGGAGGCGGGCGTCTCCAATTTGGCGTCTCCAAAACTTTGGAGACGCCAAAATTTTGGTCTGTCTGTTTGTCTGTCTGTATGTACATTTGTCTGTTTGTCACTCCTACCGGCATCGGGTTTACTTGAAACGGCCGAACCCATCCGCAGCGACCACCAATGTTGCTCAAGGTTGAGCGTTCATGCTTGTGCAATTGTCAAATAAAAAGGAATTATTACGCATGCTTGGGGCCCCATAACAACACGCATATATTCTGCATATGCATCTCTTATTAGAAAACGCATACACAAGTAATTTTGAGGACCGTAGGACGTATCACGCTGCGCTTACCATGCAACGCTTGCATGGAACGGGGAGCCCCGCCGCGGTGGTCTAGTGGCTAAGGTACTCGGCTGCTGACCCGAAAGTCGCGGGTTCAAATCCCGGCTGCGGCGGCTGCATTTCCGATGGAGGCAGAAATGTCGTAGGCCCGTGTGCTCAGATTTGGGTGCAGGTTAAAGAACCCCAGGTGGTCAAAATTTGCGGAGCCCTCCACTACGGTGTCCCTCACAATCATATGGTGGTTTTGGGACGTTAAACCCCACAAATCAATCAATCAAATCGGAACGGGGAGCGTTTCCAACGCTTTGCTAAGACGAGACGAATGTGGCACTTACCCGTCACCTCGCGTTCTACACCTTATCACCTCTGAGACGGGCCAGCACGGCAACGTGCTTTGTTTTTCAAAAGAAACTGCCAGATGGCGCTCACTTCTCACGTGTGACGTGACTTTATGCGCTTGTTTGCCTCCGCTGCACGCTCGAGGCACTTTAACGCAGCGCCTCCGGAATATCATTGCCCGATAGTCTTGCGCAGAACATCAACTAAACGTTTGTTCACTCTCTTGACACGCAAGACTATCGTCTTTCAACGACATTTACAGAAAAAAATTGTGATAAAAAATTTTTGCATTTTTTGCCTATGCATTGCTTCTTTATGCTTGGCATGCTAGGTAATATGTTAAATTATGCTCACTGTTTATATGTATTGGCACATTGTGGTTCTTAGATTTTTTGTAAAGGACGTGCCCTGCTATTTATTGTAAACAATGATTAGATTTATACCCACCCCTGTAATGGCCCAATCAGCCAACAGTACATAGAAATAAATAAATAAACAAAATAAGTCATACATTTTTTACAATATTTCAAATTTTTACTGATGTGTTGAAATGTTCTTGTTGATAATGAATATGTTTGCGAATATTGTGTATCTTTTTTTCGTTCCTCATAACGAGTGGGTACAGAAAGGGCCACGTTTTTGTGCGCGTCCCAAACACATTTTGCAACGAAAATGTAGCAGCTTGGTGTGGTAGAAACGAAGCCTGTATACGCTCATCTGAGATCTGCAAACTGGCATGGGTAATGGACAGCTTGCAGAGTGCACGTTTTGTGGGCACTTCTCCGGTTGCAAAGCGTTCAGCACGCCCCAACTATTACTGCAAGTTTGTATCATACTCACAAAATGTGCTTCGTGTGTTCTTCTACTGTTGTTATTAAAGAATCAATACGAGTATGTCGCTATTGGAATGTGACCGATACACAGGTGTGTTTGCTGGCCTTCTTTTCTTGTCTATATATTGCATGACGCTTCATTTCTCAATCGCGCACATTTTGCTTTGATTATTGAATTTCTCTCGAGCACATTCGAAACTTGTGTTACCATTAAGTGCCTCCTCAGCTGTCTTGCTGACAACTTTACCGAACACATTGTATTACAGGAGTGCTTCATTTCACTGCATTATAACCCAGCTAAACTTCGTAGTTTTTGCTATTCTGCTAAAGTAAATGATCAGCGAAAACCGTACACATCGTCAGCAGAGCAATTTTAGATGCGGAGCATCTAATACTCGAGGCCTGTAGTGCGGCGCCGTCCGCAAGCTTCCTCCTCCTTCTTCCACCATCTGTGCATCCCTTCCTCCTCTACACACCGCGCGCGCTTCACTCCTCCACCATCTGTGCACCCTTCCTCCTCTACACACTGCGTGCGCTTCTCCTCTTCACGAACATTCGCTAGCTGCATAATGTAGCGCGCATGCGCCGTCACGCTTCGAGAACATCGGCAGCTGACGCGCGCGCATGCGCCGTCGCGCTTCGAGAACATCGGCAGCTGACGCGCGCGCATGCGCCATTGCGCTTCTCCCCCTTCTCGAACATTCGACAGCTGACAGTGCATGCGCCGTCGCGCTGTATATATACTCAAGGTCGGCGCTCGCTCGCTCAGTTGCCGCTCGTCGGTTGGTTTGTACGGCGCGTCGACGTCCAAGGTCGCGGTGAAATGAATTCCAACGAATCCACAAACACAATGATCGACGTCCCTTCGACCAGCGCCGCCCTTTCGCATACGTGTGTACGTGTTCACTCATTTAACACCCCCTCCTACAACCACTTTAACCAATTTAGCCATCGACCCAAGTAAGTCGCAATTTAACACCCCATTTCACAACCACGTTAACCAATTTAGCCATCGATCCAAGTAAGTCGCACTTTAACACCCCGTTAACCAATTATATGCTCCGCATCCTCCTCAGTGTTCCCCCGAGGGAAGCTGCGGGCAATTTTTTTTTCGTGCAAAGCGTTGCACTTTTAGCACACCAAGGTCTTCACAACAAGGTTTTTAAATTTACGTATATAATACTTTTGATAAAGAAGCACACCGTCTGACACTTATGTATTGATATTGAGCCTCATATGTGCGCAATATTGCCTTTTTGATCGATATTGTGCGCAAGTATGAACGCAGCCACCAGTTAAAGATGGCTGAGCATTCAGAAAGTGCTCCGAGAACACCGACGTCACACCTTTCGGCTGAATGCGCATCATGCGGACAGAATCAGTTTTTCAGTAACACCGTTATTTTGCTGAAACAAAATTAAAACTTCGCGTGCACATAATGAAGCGTGCTTCATCAGAAGCGAGGGTACTAAATGCATATCTGAACCGTCTCTCTGTCTAAACTGAATTACGAAATACGCAAGTTTAGCAATTTTCACACAGTTTGTTGATTTCAGTGCAAGTATAATTTATAGCTTTCCTCAGACGGGCTGACTTCGACCTCTTCGGCAATTTCAGCTATACAGCTTTGCGATGGCTTGAGGTCATTTAGTTCTTGCTCCTTGATTTTTACTTCTTGATTTACTTGACAATATTCACGGATGTTTTGGTTTTCACGTATCTCCAAACAAGAAACGCTCAACAGAAATAGAAAAGGGCAACAGCGACAGAGGACACTCTTGAGGCACTCCTGATAGGACCGGTATATTGTCATTGAGTCTTTAATTTGTTATGAGTTGAGCAGCGCATTTCTCATAAGCCACGACGACCCCGTTGTGAATGAATTCACCCACATTGATGCATTGCAACGTGGCCAGAAAAACGCCGTGGGCCACTCTGTCGACAGCTTTTCCCAAATCAAGCTGGACCATTGCTACGCACTCGAGGTTCGCGTTACAGCGCTCCAACATTCTTCTAGCGACGCGACTGTTAGTGAATATTGTTCTCTTCTTCATTCCGCAACTTTGGTGAGAACCAAACATCGTGTTAATAACAGATTGTATAGTACTTTCATGTATATTTCACACAAGCCAACTACAAACTTATCGAATATCTTGAGCTGTCTTCCTAACAACGTCTGGTATAATGCTCAGCAAAAGCTGTCACTATTTTGCTTTGGTCTGCCGACAACATGTTGTTGAACCAGGTTTACTTAATACGGTTACCCGATACGTAATGTTTCTCTTCACTGAGCGTGCGTTGTGTTGGTGCCTCCCCGTGCCATAATCGCTCGGTTCACGCCCCTTGATAACGCTCTGAATCCATCACTTCAAGTTCACTTTTGATCACTTTCATTTCTGTGCTAAATAACTCCGGTACAGCGCACTCGGCGTTTCGAAAGCAATCGAGCATGCTTTGATATTAGTTTTCTCTTTGTTTTGCTTTCTCGTGACGCATCACTGTTCTTTCGATCGCAAGCAGTTTGACTTCGTTTTGGAAGTTCTCCCATGCCTCCGCTAGGTTTACTTCAACTTATCCTACTGTTGCTAGTTTTTTCATTATATATCTCACAAAGCACTAAGTCCTTTAAAGTATTATAATTCATTTTCAAAAGCTACCAGTTACACTTCGACGCATTACGCTTTTTCCCGGTCGTACACAGCATGCTGTGGTCACTATAACTCACATGTTGCACTGCATAGTTCGTGACCATTGAAAACGGATCCGCAGTCATGTATATTAGGTCTAGCCGAGCATTGCTCTGCCCTTGGAAGTGAGCGTAAGCAACTTTATTTACACTTAGAATATTTCTGACGTCTGTTAATTCAGAATTGGACACAATATCGTGAAGCCTCCTTGCAGTGACATCTCTCCCTCTCACATTCCACACTCGGTCATCAGGCCTGCAAACAATTAAAACCTCCTAGAAGAACCAATTTCCTCTCGGCTGTCAAAAGGGTGGGAACATACTCAAAAAATGCACTGCTTTACGGTGCGCTGTGTGGAGCATACGCACATACTATTCGCCAGCATCCATCATTTAAAGTGAAATCGCACAGTACCAGTCTTCCATCCCGGGAAGTTAACACGTGTTGTTCAAAGACACCGACACCGTTAAGCAACATTAATTAACGTCCCCCTGACCTGCCAAGCCAATGACTCACACAGACATTACACCATGATTTAAACATATCAATCACTTTCGTGGTTAGCTCCTCACTTTCAATCTTTGTTTTTGGACGGCAAGAATGTCAATTTCATTTTCAAGCAAAACGTAATTTAATTGCACTTGTGTCCACCGGACCGTTAACCCACGAACATTAAGCGTGGCAATATGAAGTGTTGCGTCAGGACTATTGGCCATGCGAAGAGAATGTTAACGCTCTAACGCACAACAAATTATGCTGCAGACATACGTACATCTCTCCTGCTCTCGCTTCCTGTTTGATGTATAGGTTGTTGGCCCATCTGCTCCGTTGCGGACGAACACAGGGGTCAGAAAGTTCCGTCTGTAGGCAAACCACAACAACATGCTCCCGGTTTCAGTGTTGCACGTCTATGAAGGGTAACTTTCGACGGTGGACCCTCGTACCTACCGGCATCGCCTTCCCGTCCATCTGCGGCTTTTCGAGCTACCCGCGGTTAAGTCCATGCCTTCAACGGGCCCTTCAGCAGCGTAAACTCCATAGGAGCTTCGAAGTGCAATCCCTCGAGTGGCCACCACCTCTGGACGTACCGAGGTGACTTCCGCTGCCAACTCGGCTTCATCTTTATGTCTTGAGTTTCGTCTTTTTTGCTGCTGGGCTGACATTCATCACAAGCCTTCAGGTCTGACCTCTCCTGCACAGCAGGCGAGTCGCTACTCCCTCTGGAAGTTGCTTCCGCGTCGGCTTGGTTCATCATATGTTCCTCTATGGCGTTGCTCCGACAAGAGCTGGTCACGTTAGCCTAGCTCCTCACGCAGTGGGTCACTTCGTGGCCGTGACAACGCCAGAGCCCACAAGGTGGCACACGGCACTCGCGCTTAATATGGCTGGTGCCGTGCCACCGGAGGCAGAGCGAGGCTCTGCCAGGCACGCACACGCTGGTGCGGCAAGTATTCAATGGTCACGCCCCCTTCCACGCGCAACGAAACCAGCCTAGTGAAGAGCGTTGTGCGCGCCACGTTTCTCTGCATATCCCAGTCACGGTGCCGTAATGCGATAAGGTTGTTCGAACATTATCGTCAGCCGTCGTGTGTGTGAAGCAGACAGTACATCTTCATCCTAATGTCTTGGTGGCAGTAAATTATCTTAATATAAAGTACCGACACTCTCCTCTATATCCCTAACAAAGGTCCTACCCTCCTCTCCCAAGTGTCTAAAGCCTTATCTATATCCTCTCCCGAACTGCCACCGTGCGGGTGCCGGCCCTATAACTTAACTCACGCTACTGTCATATAAAGAATGTTATGTCACGCTGATAACACGCGCGATGCTTGTGGCGACCCGAGAGGCGAGAGGTGGGAGAGGATGGTGCGTGGTACGGTGCCTCGGTTAAAAGGATTTTTTCTAAAAATGAAATATCCAGGGGTTTTAGGTGGCAGGAGTTGATGGCGACGCACCTGTGGTCTCTAACACTAACCATTTTTGCAGACAAAAGCTTCTTTTTTTTTCTTCTTCGTCGTCAAATATTATTGCCCAAACGTGGTTCATCTGATACACTCTTAGAGTCATCCCATTGTGACGTCCCCGCAAACACGAACTGAACCCCACTCCTTTCGAGATGTGTGCGCTCGTTTCTCAAACACACGCATAAAGGGCATTCCGGAGTGAAGTACCAGAAGGATTATTTCTACTATTCTCCCGGGCTCCCCCACGCAAACACGAGGACCCGGCGGCGCCTTGTCGTCTACAGACCATGTGACAGCGTACGGTGGAGATAATCGGCGCGCTCCCTTCAGATCTGTGGCATGGGGGAGCAGCAGAACACCTTTTGTTGGTTCGGGGAATGCGACCTTTGCGGCAAGCGCCCGTGCCGGGTCCAGTATGCCTTTCCGTCAGCCTCCGAGGCTCCAGCGCTTATTACTGCGTTCTGCGCGGATGGCCGCCCACGGCGGTGAACGACGAAAGAAACGGCGGCTACGGAGAATTTCGGGGGAGACGCCGAGCTGCAGGGAAACCTTGAGACTTGGTCTAGACATCGGCTCGCCAAGTGCCGAAAGCATCGGGACTAATGTTCGCCCGTAATTAAAGTGTCTTCGGACGGCTCGCCCATCACTCTCCCTGAAGCTTGAGTTTGTACATCGTTACTTGCTCGGCTTTGTTTGGGAGAGGCTTTTCTACTGGTGTAGGCCGCGGGGACGGCCGCCGAAGAGGATACACTCGGACTGAGAAGAAAAGATATGCCGCGTGAAGTGGCGGACTGCTTTTGGTGCCCCGGTTGGGCGGAGTCGGGTCCTACAAAAAGGGGACTACGAGACGAGCTTGAGGGCCCGAGAGATACGATGTGAAGAGTCGAAGAGAGTCGGAGGTAGGATGCGATGAGCTCGAGATGGTAGAGAGACGGAATGGAAAAGGAAGATAACGGTGTGAAGAGATAGCAATAAAAGTCGATGGAATGATGACTGAGGCAGAGATGATATGACGAGGAATGAAAGTTAGAGATGGGAAACGAGGAAACGAGTGATTGCGGGACGTTATAAAAGAAGATTAAGATGGAAATCGCCGAAAGAGACAACGAAGACGATGAAGACGGTAAAGACTGACAAGACGGACCTTTCGTGAGACGAACTTTATGCACCCCATTTAGATTACCTTTGCGGGAAGGGAGGTGGCCTATTGAGACATTGAGCGGTTTTATTAATTAATGACTTTATCATTTGTGTCGGCCTGTGTTTACTTTGTATCGTAACACCATTGTATTGTCAAAGTTATTTCCATTATGTATCCTGCGTCGCATGTCGCAAATGTCCAAATCATGTGTTATAATTTATTGTAGTGGTTGATGTACGCGGTATACGATGTTTTAAGTTAGTATTAAATTTATTGAATAAGTAAACAGGAACAAGTCGTAGCGTCTCTTACTTCCCGGCCCCAGCACGAATCCCTGTATGTGGGAAGTGATTGAGACACGTAGCCAAGAGGGAACCGGATAGAAAAAGGGTTGAGTGTTCTTCCCTCTCTTTGGCGATCGGTGGCTTTGCGGGGGACGTCTCACCATCCAGCATCAGCTTGAGATGATCGAGCTCATCGCGAAGATACTATACTAGGTAGGGACGAGCCATTTAATCACTATGCGAAAATACAGTATTGCAAACAGTTGTATACTTGACGGAAGCTCGGGCAAAACGAGCTGATAATCATGGGTTGACCATTCCGTCAGCATGATAACGCAGCCCGGCTGGGCTGCTCTAACCGTTCCAGAGGAACACAACATCCCGCGTCATCGCCAAACAATAGCCAGAAGTGGAACCCTACGCCCCCGATGCAGAACTGAAGATTATGCTCAAAAGCTGATCGGTAATTACGTGTCGAATTTTGTGGAGAGAGAGGGAAGCCGCGTCAGCTGAGAACTGGTTTTCTCGCGTCGACGCCTGCTTGTATCGCGCACTCTTTTGTTTTATAAATCAAGCAGAACATGACCTGCCAAAGCAATGAATAAAAAAAGGACTGGAGGTGCTGGGTATCGATCCCAGTACCTCTCGCATGCTAAGCGAGCGCTCTTCCATCTGAGTTACACCCCCGATGGAGAGCCCACTGTTATGCTCAAAAGCTGATCAGTAATTACGTGACGAATATTTTGGAGAAAGAGGAATGCCGCGTCAAATGAGAATTGGTTTTCTCGCGTCGACGGCTGCTTGTATCGTGCGCTGTTTTGTTTTATAAATCAAGCAAAACATGACCTGCCAAAGCAATGAAAAAAAAGGACTGAAGGTACTGGGTATCGATCCCAGTATCTCTCGCATGCTAAGCGAGCGCTCTACCATTTGAGCTACACCTCGACGGAGAGTACATAGTTATGCTCACAAGCTGATCGGTAATTACGTGACAAATGCTTTGGAGAAAGAGGGAAGCCGTGTCAAATGAGAACTGGTTTTCTCGCGTCAACGGCTGTTTGTATCCCGCGCTGTTTTGTTTTATAAATCAAGCAAAACATGACCTGCCGAAGCAATGAATAAGAAAAGGCCTGGAGGTGCTGGGTATCGATCCCAGTACCTCTCGCATGCTAAGCGAGCGCTCTACCATCTGAGCTACACCCCCGAAGGAGAGTACATAGTTATGCTCACAAGCTGATTGGTAATTGCGTGACAAATGCTTTGGAGAAAGAGGGAAGCCGTGTCAAATGAGAACTGGTTTTCTCGCGTCGACGGTTGCTTGTATCGCGCGCTGTTTTCTTTTATGAATCAAGCAAAACATGACCTGCCGCAGCAACGAATAAAAAAGGACTGGAGGTGCTGGGTATCGATCCCAGTACCTCTCGCATGCCAAGCGAGCGCTCTACCATCTGAGCTACACCCCCGATGGAGAGCCCACTGTTATGCTCAAAAGCTGATCGGTAATTACGTGACAAATGCTTTGGAGAAAGAGGGAAGCCGCGTCAAATGAGAACTGGTTTTTTCGCGTCGACGGCTGCTTGTATCGCGCGCTGTTTTCTTTCATGAATCAAGCAAAACATGACCTGCCGCTGCAACGAATAAAAAAAGGACTGGAGGTGCTGGGTATCGATCCCAGTACCTCTCGCATGCTAAGCGAGCGCTCTACCATCTGAGCTACACCCCCTTTTTTTTTTATTTCCGGTAAACTTCACATGCGGGTTGCTACGCTTAATATATTACAATTCACATCAAGCAATACAAAAAACTGGAAAATAACTAAGCCCGTCAAGCATTACTATAACACATCACGTTCTAGAATTCCTTCATGGTCAGTAGGGCTTCTACCCTTTCTACCCATAAAGGTGCACATTCATCTGTTCTTACTACCTCGAGTAATCTTGAGATGCTTTCTTTAAAATACTCTCTTGCTGGTCTTCTGTCTGGGTCACAATAAAATCCAGCCATTCTAGAGCGCCATATACTGTGCAAGGCAGTCATCATAATAAAATCGAAAGGTAATCCATCCTCATTCTCTATATCCAAATACCTGATCCCATGAGGATCTAACGGGAACTCTTTTTTGATTGTCCTTTGTAATACGTCCCAAAAATAAACTCCTTCCCAACAGTGCAGAAAAACATGGTCAATTGTTTCCGGTTTCTTACAGATCAGACAGTGAGATCCCCAAGGCATATAAAACCCACGCTCCTCTAGGAAGGTTCTTACAGGAAGTGTTCCAGTGTGTAATTTGAAAAAGAACGTTTTCGCACTTGGAGCTGCTGGCATTTTTTTAACTCGTTTAAGTACATTCTGGCCCTTGCGTGCTGTATATAGCGCTCTGTACAATGGGATGGGGAGCATCGTGTCACATAAATCTTTGTACAGTTTTTTCTTTCCAACAGACCACAGGTAGTCAGTTGAAAACCGAACACACAATAACCGCACGCTGGCCACAACTTCTTTCATGTATCCTTGCACAGCCCCTGTGGTAACATGAGTGCTCACAACAAACTCGGGCAACAGTCTACTTAGTCTTGTTTGACACACTGTTAGTAGGAAAGGATCTCTTGTCTCGCGAAAAAAGAAAAACCTATTTACAAACTGCTTGATAAACAGATGTCCTAGCCCAAGGCCTCCACACTTCACCCGTCTGAACAAATTCGTGCGACTGCACCTTTCCCAGTTAGAACCCCACACAAATACTGCAAACACCCGATGTAATTTTTGCACATTGACCCGGGAACAGTACAGCACTTGCATCACATACCACAGCTTTGACACAAAAAACCAGTTGCATGCAGTAGCCCTAGCAAACATGGACAGATAGGTTGCATTCCACCTATTCGCTTTCTCTTTAATTTCTTTCGTTTGCTGTGTCCAATATTCATCAGTACTTTTGTATGACTCAAGCGGTACTCCGAGATATTTAACTGGCGTTCTTGTCCATTTAATTGCTGCAAAAAATTCTGGTGTTGAAGGCCAATATTCATGCCAGAAGCCGAGGCATTTACCCCAGTTTATGTGGCTTCCTGTAACTTCGGCAAAAGATTTAGAAACTCTGATTGATTCTTCAATACCTACATAGGAAGTGCTACAAATAGCAACATCATCAGCGTATGCGAGTAGCTTGACCTCTGATGATTGTACTCTAAATCCATTAATGATGTCATTCTGCAATATCGACTGACATAAAGTTTCAATATAGATGCAAAACAAAAGTGGACTAACAGGGCAACCTTGACGCACTGATCGCTCGATTATTATGGGGGGGCCCAATGTCTTGTTGATAATTAGTTTCGTACTACCGTTCCGATATGCCATGGCTACTCCGTCAATAATTATCTTACCAACATTAATGTGCTCCAATACTGCAAACAAAAGAGCGTGGGCAACGCAATCAAACGCTTTCTCCAGATCCAGCTGAAGTATGGCCACACGAGCTTGACTGGTGTCAACACATTCGAGCACGGATCGCATTTTATGAACATTTGTAACTATGGACCGACCTTTTATTCCACACGTTTGGTGTGGACCGACGATATCTTTTATTACTGACTGAAGTCTGGCCGCCAAAATTTTCATTAATATTTTGTAGTCTACGTTTGTCAGTGCGATTGGCCTGTACGCTGTGACGTGCCTGAGCTTTTCAACCTCGTCTGTTTTCGGAATCAGAGCGGTACGCGATTCACCAAAGGATGGTGGTATTTTCTTTTCCTCATATGCCTCATTAAAAACGCCCGCAAGTATTGAAGACAATTCCCTTTTACAACATTTGTACCACTTGGCACAAAGACCATCTGGTCCTGGAGATTTCTCAGGATTTAACTTATCAATCGCCCGTTCAACTTCAGATGCAGATATAGATAATTCCAAAGCGTTTTTCACTTCCTCATTCACTTGCGGCATGCGTCCTAAATATTCGTCTTTAAATCTTTCTAGGTTTACCTGTCTACACGCAAAAAGGGTTTCAAAATGACTTGAAAATACGGATAAAATGCTGTCCGTATCAGTTATTTCGTGACCGTCCTTCTCTATTTTTTCGATATGATTCCGTCGAGCGTTCGTTTTCTCCACGCCTAACGCTCTTTTGGTCGGCGTCTCTCCAGCCGCTAATGCCTCAGCCCTAGCACGGACGAGTGCACCGCGGTAGCGTTCCTCATCAAACAGAGCAAGTTTCTGCTTAATATTGCGTATGTCAATTTTATATTCTCCCGGTTGTTTGCACTCCGAGTCTATTAGTCTTTCCAAAGTCTTTCGGAGTTCTTTTTCTTTCTTTTTCCTTTCGTAACTCAATGCGCAAGAACGATCAATAGCTTTTATTTTTATTCGCTGCTTGAACTCTTCCCATTGTACTGCAAGTTTAACTTCATCCTCCATTTTTATTTCATTGATACAGTTCGTTACCTGATCTAAGAAATACTCGTCAGTGATCAAAGTGGAATTCATCTTCCACAGCTCCCATGAGAAAGTTCCATCTTTTGTTTTCTCTCCCATATCACATTTAACTAAACAATGATCACTGAAGTGTATTGGGTAGACAGCATATGTCTTACAGTGGGCTATTAATTCAAGCGACACGTAAATGCGATCAAGACGCGCATGGCTATTCCCCTGAAAATGTGTGAAACGCACATCCCGCGTTCCCTCCATACAGCTGCCCACGTCTTCTAACTCGAATTCAGTAACTACGTCCGCTAGCGTCCTACTACTTTTATCGTAAATGGCGCGTCCGTTTGCTCGATCTCGCCCATTGAGGACGCAGTTAAAATCACCCAGTAATACATATTTCCTTTCCAAAGTGAAGTGCTGCTTTAGGCTTGAAAAAAACATTGATCGCTCCTCGCAAATGGTTGGTGCATAAATACACACTATACGCCACTGACATTCATTGAATACTAAATCACAGTAAACCAATCTACCAGACGGGCAAGAAAAGGTATCTTGCACTACCAGACCAGGTACCTTCTTAATGAACAAAACACAGCCTGCAGAAGTGCCTATTGCTTGAGTTACAATTGCGTAGTAACGCGTCGTGAACCTCAGCACCATGCCCCGGGCCTCCTCCTCACCGTCTACTTTTGTTTCTTGTACAGCTAGTATATCCAAATCATGATCCACGAGCAGCCTGTAGACTTGGCTCTGTTTCCGCTTGGCGGCAAGACCTCGAACATTTAACGTGGCCACTCTAAGTTTCGGTACAACAGCCATGTCTACATAGTTAAGAAGTTAGCCCGGGGCATGGTGCTTACCTTCGGCGTCTAGCATAGAGCTAGACATCTTCGGAGCCTCCAGGTGGACCCGTGCCACTGGAGGACAAAGGTGGCCAGTGATTGTCCGATATCGGGTTGGGACGCAGCCTTGTGCTGCTGCGTCTGAACGAAGTTGCCGCCTTCGCAGGTGGCCCCTCTTCTTGCTTTTCGCTGGACGCCTCACGCCGTCCTGCAGACTGCTCGCGGGGTATTTTGCTTGGCGCCCCACCACTGATACTCTTGCTCGACACTGGAAGATCGGTTAATTCACCCGGCTCAGCCTCCTTTGATGGGGTGCTTGTGAAGCCTTCTTCGGTTTGGCCGGCTGGCTCTTGAGTAACCACCTCCCCAGCTGCTATGTCCGCTTTGGCTGCTGGTTCATCACCACCAGTCGGTGTAACTGTACCTGTTGAAGCTTCTGGGTTCGCCGCGTCGCCCGCGCCTTTCGCCGCGTCTTCAGCCTCGGTCACGTCCATCACCAACTCTGCTGTGTCGTCACCTTCGGCTGATCCGATAGCCGATGCGTACGTGCGCATGCACGCATCTTCGCTGTGGCCGAACCGCCGACAACGCGAGCATCGGGGTACCTTACACTCTCTCCTAACATGGCCGGTACCTTGGCAGCGCAGACACTGCATTGGCCGACCAGGTGCAACCACAAGTGCCAGTTCACCAGCCACCCTGATTTGATGCGGAAGATCTTCAACCTTCACGCCACTCTTGAGCTTAAGAAGCACAGTCCGTGTGGTTGAACCCTTGTCGCTGACACCTTGAACACGCCATTGCTCCCTTGTGACTTGTACGACCTTCCCAAAAGCCGCCAACGCCGTTCGCACGTCTTCATCGTTGACGCCGTACAGCAGCCAATGAAGACGCAGCCGCACCTGCTGATCCTGGGGGTCTACGATGATGCAGCGTCGGCCCTTGACTTTCAGCTCCTTCACGTCCAGCAAGCGTTTCGTAGCGTCCGCGTTGTTCATGGTGACTGCCCAGACATGATTTATCTGGTAGGCCCCCAGTGCCAACACCTCCGGCAGCAGTCCTGTAGGTCCGAGCGCGTCTCGGAAATCTTCGACTCGATACGGTCTGCCGCGCACATCACCGTGTAAAAACACGGTGTTTTGCGCGACGCGTCCCTTGGGCAGTGGTGGCAAAATAATCTCATATCCTGCGTCTTGGTCTTCGGTCATCCTGTTACCGCGGCTAGTATGTGCCGCAAACGCCGCTCCTACGGAGCACATGATTCTTGCGTCCGACGCGCGTGAGAGCCGACGAAAGAATATCTGAGCTACACCCCCGATGGAGAGTCCACTGTTATGCTCACAAGCTGATCGGTAATTACGTGACGAATTTTGGGGAGAAAGAGGGAAGCCGCGTCAGATGAGAGCTGGTTTTCTCGCGTCGACGGCTGCTTGTATCGCGCGCTGTTTTGTTTTATAAATCAAGCAAAACATGACCTGCCGCTGCAACGAATAATAAAAAAAGGACTGGAAATGCTGGGTATCGATCCCAGTACCTCTCGCATGCTAAGCGAGCGCTCTACCATCTGAGCTGCACCCCCTTTTTTTTCCCTTTATTACCTGTTTCGCACAAGGTACACACATCAATATAAGTCACTGTAAACAGTAACATACAAACAGAAGTGATGACAAAAAAGCCGCGGAACTATTAGTGATTACAGTGCTAAAATTCCTTCAGGTTCACCAGGGGTTCGACCCTGGAGAGCCATTCCGGAACAAAATCTTGTTGTTTGAGTATATCAATGTACTGAGCAATGCTTTCGCGGAACAGCATGCGGGCCGGACGCCTGTCAGGGTCACAGTAGTAACCGGCCATTCTTGCCCGCCATAGACAATGGAGGCCAAGCAGCATTATAAGATCGAAAGGCAGTCCCTCCTCTTTTTCTACTGTTAAAAACCTGATACCCAGTGAATGTAAGGGAAGTTCCTTTTTTAGAGTTCTCTGTAAAACATCCCAGAAGTATACCCCTTCCCAACAATGTAGAAAAACGTGATCTATTGTCTCCGGCTTTCGGCAGATCAAACAGTGCGAGCCCTATGGCATATAAAATCCCCTATCCTCTAAAAAAGTTTTAACCGGCAGTGTTCCGGAGTGTAATTTAAAGAAAAATCTTTTTGCACTAGGCTGAATTTGCATTTTCTTAACACGCTTAAGAACATCATTGCCTTCTCCCCCCCGCTATTAATTAACCTATATATAGGAACTGGAAAAATCATGTCGCATATGTCTTTATGTAATTTCTTTCGCCCGACCGAAGAAAGGTATTCATTGGAAAACCGAACTGACAAGAACCAGACACTGTCTGCAACTTCTTTAAAGAAACCTCGCGTAGCTCCCGGCATGCTTGCGGTGCTAACCACAAAGTTAGGCAGAACACGACAAAGGCGTAACTGACATACTGTTCTTAAGAAGGGGTGTTGAACATCTCGAAAGAAAATAAAACGATTAACTAGTTGTCGCACGAACAGATGCGACAGGCTTAGTCCCCCCTGTTTTACTCTTCGGAACAGATTTGTCCTACTACATTTTTCCCAAGTAGACCCCCATATAAACACATCAAATATCCTATGCAGCTTTTGCACATGCACCCGTGAGCAACACAAAACCTGCATCACATACCATAACTTGCTCATTAAAAATATGTTGCATACAGTGGCTCTGGCGAACATTGAGAGACAGTTGCCATTCCACTGCGCTGTCCTTTTGCGCGTTTCTTTTATTTGTTCAGTCTAGTAATCATTGGTGTCTTTGTAGTGCTGGAAAGGCACGCCTAGATATTTTACAGGAGTATTAAACCAGTGAACGTTAGCATAGGTATCTGGAGTTGATGTCCAGTCTCCGTGCCACAACCCCAGACACTTCCCCCAATTAACCCGACTTCCTGTAATTTCTCCAAAACTTTTAACAACGGCAACTGTCTCTTGTACACTCTCTTTGGTGGTGCAACACACTGCTACATCATCAGCGTATGCCAAAACCTTTACCTCGGCGTCAAGCAGTCTGCAACCACGGATGGTCTCGTTTTCTATTATGGCCAAGCATAAGCTCTCTATGTACAATGCAAACAAGAGTGGACTTGCCGGGCATCCCTGGCGTACAGAACGTTCCAGCCTAATGGTAGACCCCGGGATCTTGTTAATAATTAGTCGTGTAGTAGAGTTTTTATACGCCAAAACTATGCCCTCTGTAATCACTGATCCGACATTGACATGTTCAAGTATGGAGAATAACACATCTTGCGGAACACAGTCAAAAGCCTTTTCTAAATCAAGCTGCAGGATCGCAACATGAGAATTAAAAGCATCGCAACTCTCAAGGACACATCGCATTGTGTGTGTGTTCATCAATCTTGAGCGCCCCTTGATGCCACACGTTTGGTGCTCCCGAACTATTCCAGTGATTACGGACTGCAATCTACCTGCCAATACTTTCATGAGTATTTTGTAGTCAGTGTTGGTTAGCGAAATGGGCCTATATGAGGAAACTAGTTTTAATTTTGCTTTGTCATCCGTCTTAGGTATTAGAATAGTGTGCGTCTCGGCAAATGAAGGTGGTAACTCTTTGATTGCGTAGGCTTCCTTGAACACAGCTTGTAACACTGGTGAAACTTCTGTTTTAAAAGCTTTATACCACATCGCACCGAGACCGTCAGGCCCCGGCGACTTCCCAGCGGCGAGACTATCTATTGCATATTCAATTTCAGAAACGGTTATAGGCCTCTCTAACGCTTCTTTCGTTTCGAAAGATAATTGCGGCATCTGGCTCAAGAAAGTGTCCTTGAACTTCGTAACATCTACTAATGCGGCTGCGAAGAGACCCTTGTAATACCGAAAGAAAGCTTCAGCGATAGTGCTGTTAGTATTTAGCAGAATTCCATTTTCCTCTATTTTGTCGATGTGATTACGACGCGCTCGTGATTTCTCGCTTCCAAGTGCGCGCTTGGTGGGAGTCTCCCCCATAGCCCACGCCTCTGCTCTCGCTCGAATGAGGGCTCCTCTGTAGCGTTCCTGCTCTACTAGCTCAATTTGTCGTTTCACCGTTCGAATATCTTCCTTATATGCACCGGGCTCCTTGCTTTCTAATGCTATCAATTTCTTAAGCGTTGTTCTGAGTTCATTTTCTTTCATTCTTTCTTGATATTTTAGAGTACTAGATCTCAATATGGCTTTCATTTTAACGCTTTGCTTCAAAAGCTCCCATTCCTCGCCAACATTACACGCTCCGATCACTTTAATGTTCCTAATTCCCTCAATCACAAAATTATTAAAAATGTCATCCCGAAGTAGTTTAGCGTTAAACTTCCATAAATCCCAACTAAATTTGTTTTCTTTTTGTTTAAGTCCCACGTTGCATTGTACAAGACAATGGTCAGAGAAAGAGACAGGTAAGACTGTGTAACTATTGCTTTTAGCTAGCATCTCCCCTGCCATGTATATCCTATCAAGACGTGCGTGACTGGTTCCCTGAAAATGCGTAAATCGAACTTCGTGACCTGCTTCGAGGCACTCCGCAACATCATCCAGGTCGGATTCATTCAGCAAGTCAAAGAGCACTTCAACACTTCTGTCTCGCACATGGCGGTTATTAATTCTATCTTTCGCGCTCAATACACAATCGAAATCCCCCAATAAAACAAGCTGTTTTGGTGTCCGTAAATGTTGCTTAATTAACGAAAAGAAAGTTTCTCGGTCTGCCTCCACATTCGGCGCATAGACACAAATGACGCGCCATTCAATTTCGCTAGTACTAAAATCACAAGTCACTGTTCTACCAGAGTCACAAGAAAAGTGACTTTCAACAATCAATCCCGGAATCTTTTTAACAAAAAGAACACAACCGGCCGAAGTTCCATTTGCGTGACTAACTATGGCATAATATTTAGACGTAAACCGCAGCATCATGCTTCGGGTCTCCTCCTCACCTTCCACCTTTGTCTCCTGCACGGCTAACACGTCAATATCTTGGTCAATTAACAGGCGATACACTTGAGCCTGCTTTTTCCTGGAGGCCAAACCTCGGACATTTAAGGTTGTATAGCTAAATGCCCAGTGACTAGCCATCGTTACTCGCAAAAAAAAGGAGGGGGTAGGCCCGGAGCATGGTGCTTACCGTGTACGTCTAGCTCCCAGCTAGACGTCTCCGGGGCCATCCGGTGGTCCGGCATCAGTTAGCTGCTGGTCCCTTGGAGTGCCAACCGGTCGGTCCACAGGTAGATTGGACCTCGCTCTGAGGCCCGAGCGCCGTCCCGGTGTCGCCTTCGCTGGTGGTCCCTCAACTTTGCCCTCGTGAGCAGTGCCCGCAGATTGCTCCAGCGAACGCTTGACCGCCGAGCTCGTGTTGATCCCGTGGGTCGTTCCGTGCGCTGGCATGTCGCGTCCTCTCGCCGCCTGCGTCTACATGTCCACCAATTGGCTTTGTGCGTCTTCAGCGGAATTATCTTGGCTGGTGTCCGCCTCAGCCGTTTCTTTCTCCTCGGGTTCCGACGCTGTATCGTAATCTTCGGGCGAAACCGGCCCGCGTTCAACCAGAGAACTAGCCGCGTCTCCTGCCCCCTTAGCCGCGTCTTCCGCCTCAGCGGCGTCCATTGTCTGCTCTTCGATCTCATCGCACGTTGCAGCGCTCGTAACTGCTGCATACGACCGTACGCACTGAGCGTCTCGATGTCCAAATTGCCGACAAATTGAACACCGTGGCACCCTGCAGTCTCGCCGTACATGACCAGTCCCTTTGCAGCGCAAGCATTGCATAGGCCTGCCCGGCGCCACAACTAGGGCCAATTCCCCTGCAACGCGCACTTGGTGGGGAAGGTCCTCCAGCGTAACTCCACTCTTTAACTTGAGTAGCACGGTTCTCGTCGTCTACGCTTTTTCGCTGACGCCGTCGACTCTCCAGCGCTCTCGATTCACTTCGACAACATTGCCGAAGGCCGCGAACGCCGTCCGCACATCCTCATCGGCGACTCCGTAAAGCAGCCAATGAAGACGCAGTTTTATCTGCCGGTCCTGGGGATCAACGATGAGACACCGGTGTCCCTTCACCTGAAGTTCCTTGAAGGCCAGCAGTTTCTTCGTCGCGTCTTCTCCGTTCAGTGTAACCGCCCAGACGTGATTAATCTGGTACGCTCCGAGTGCTATGATGTCCGTTAGCTTTCCCGTGGGGCCCAACGCGTCTCTGAAGTCTTCAATCCTGTAGGGTTTCGCTCGAACGTCTCCGTGCAAAAACACAGTATTTAAGGCAACGCGTCCTGTTGGCAGATGAGGCAGAATCACTTGGTATTCTTCAGTTGACCTGTTACCGCGGCCCTCAAGGGCCGCTGAAGCCGCTCCGACGGAGCCCTGCATCCTGCGTCCGTTCACCACCGAGGCTGAAAGCAGAAATCTGAGCTACACCACCGATGGAGAGTCCATAGTTATGATCACAAGCTGATCAGTAATTACGTGACGAATATTTTGGAGAAAGAGGGATGCCACGTCAAATGAGAACTGGTTTTCTCGCGTCGACGGCTGCTTGTATCGTGCGCTGTTTTGTTTTATAAATCAAGCAAAACATGACCTGCCGCTGCAACGAATAAAAAAAAAGGACTGGAAATGCTGGGTATCGATCCCAGTACCTCTCGCATGCTAAGCGAGCGCTCTACCATTTGAGCTACACCCCCGGTGGAGAGCCCTCTGTTATGCTCAAAAGCTGATCGGTAATTACGTGACAAATGCTTTGGAGAAAGAGGGAAGCCGCGTAAAATGAGAACTGGTTTTCTCGCGTCAACGGCTGCTTGTATCGCGCGCTGTTTTGTTTCATAAATCAAGCAAAACATGACCTGCCGCAGCAATGAATAAAAAAAGGACTGGAGGTGCTGGGTATCGATCCCAGTACCTCTCGCATGCTAAGCGAGCGCTCTACCATCTGAGCTACACCCCCGATGGAGAGCCCACTCTTATGCTCAAAAGCTGATCGGTAATTACGTGACAAATGCTTTAGAGAAAGAGGGAAGCCGCGTCAAATGAGAACTGGTTTTC
The DNA here is from genome assembly GCA_013436015.1 of Rhipicephalus annulatus. NCBI lineage: Eukaryota > Metazoa > Arthropoda > Arachnida > Ixodida > Ixodidae > Rhipicephalus > Rhipicephalus annulatus. The sequence goes on along the minus strand of WOVY01000186.1, from coordinate 236,368 downwards.
TCGCGTCAATGGCTGCTTGTATTGCGTGCTGTTTTGTTTTATAAATCAAGCAAAACATGACCTGCCGCAACAATGGATAAAAAAAGGACTGGAGGTGCTCTGTATCGATCCCAGTACCTCTCGCATGCTAAGCGAGCGCTCTACCATTTGAGCTACACCCCCGATGGAGAGCAAACTGTTATGCTCAAAAGCTGATCAGTAATTACGTGACGAATATTTTGGAGAAAGAGGGAAGCCGCGTCAGATGAGAGCTGGTTTTCTCGCGTCAACGGCTGCTTGTATCGCGCGCTGTTTTGTTTTATAAATCAAGCAAAACATGACCTGCCGCAACAATGAATAAAAAAAGGACTGGAGGTGCTCGGTATCGATCCCAGTACCTCTCGCATGCTAAGCGAGCGCTCTACCATTTGAGCTACACCCCCGATGGAGAGCCCACTGTTATGCTCAAAAGCTGATCAGTAATTACGTGACGAATATTTTGGAGAAAGAGGGACGCCGCGTCAGATGAGAGCTGGTTTTCTCGCGTCAACGGCTGCTTGTATCGCGCGCTGTTTTGTTTTATAAATCAAGCAAAACATGACCTGCCGCAACAATGAATAAAAAAAGGACTGGAGGTGCTGGGTATGGATCCCAGTACCTCTCGCATGCTAAGCGAGCGCTCTACCATCTGAGCTACACCCCCGACGGAGAGCCCACTGTTATGCTCAAAAGCTGATCAGTAATTACGTGACGAATATTTTGGAGAAAGAGGGAAGCCGCGTCAGATGAGAGCTGGTTTTCTCGCGTCAACGGCTGCTTGTATCGCGCGCTGTTTTGTTTTATAAATCAAGCAAAACATGACCTGCCGCAACAATGAATAAAAAAAGGACTGGAGGTGCTGGGTATCGATCCCAGTACCTCTCGCATGCTAAGCGAGCGCTCTACCATTTGAGCTACACCCCCGATGGAGAGCCCACTGTTACGCTCAAAAGCTGATCAGTAATTACGTGACGAATATTTTGGAGAAAGAGGGAAGCCGCGTCAGATGAGAGCTGGTTTTCTCGCGTCAACGGCTGCTTGTATCGCGCGCTGTTTTGTTTTATAAATCAAGCAAAACATGACCTGCCGAAGCAACGAATAAAAAAAGGACTGGAGGTGCTGGGTATCGATCCCAGTACCTCTCGCATGCTAAGCGAGCGCTCTACCATTTGAGCTACACCCCCGATGGAGAGCCCACTGTTACGCTCAAAAGCTGATCAGTAATTACGTGACGAATATTTTGGAGAAAGAGGGAAGCCGCGTCAGATGAGAGCTGGTTTTCTCGCGTCGACGGCTGCTTGTATCGGGCGCTGTTTTCTTTTATGAATCAAGCAAAACATGACCTGCCGAAGCAACGAATAAAAAAAGGACTGGAGGTGCTGGGTATCGATCCCAGTACCTCTCGCATGCTAAGCGAGCGCTCTACCATTTGAGCTACACCCCCGATGGAGAGCCCACTGTTATGCTCAAAAGCTGATCAGTAATTACGTGACGAATATTTTTGAGAAAGAGGCAAGCCGCGTCAGATGAGAGCTGGTTTTCTCGCGTCAACGGCTGCTTGTATCGCGCGCTGTTTTGTTTTATAAATCAAGCAAAACATGACCTGCCGAAGCAACGAATAAAAAAAGGACTGGAGGTGCTGGGTATCGATCCCAGTACCTCTCGCATGCTAAGCGAGCGCTCTACCATTTGAGCTACACCCCCGATGGAGAGCCCACTGTTACGCTCAAAAGCTGATCAGTAATTACGTGACGAATATTTTGGAGAAAGAGGGAAGCCGCGTCAGATGAGAGCTGGTTTTCTCGCGTCAACGGCTGCTTGTATCGCGCGCTGTTTTGTTTTATAAATCAAGCAAAACATGACCTGCCGAAGCAACGAATAAAAAAAGGACTGGAGGTGCTGGGTATCGATCCCAGTACCTCTCGCATGCTAAGCGAGCGCTCTACCATTTGAGCTACACCCCCGATGGAGAGCCCACTGTTATGCTCAAAAGCTGATCAGTAATTACGTGACGAATATTTTTGAGAAAGAGGCAAGCCGCGTCAGATGAGAGCTGGTTTTCTCGCGTCGACGGCTGCTTGTATCGCGCGCTGTTTTGTTTTATAAATCAAGCAAAACATGACCTGCCGAAGCAACGAATAAAAAAAGGACTGGAGGTGCTGGGTATCGATCCCAGTACCTCTCGCATGCTAAGCGAGCGCTCTACCATTTGAGCTACACCCCCGATGGAGAGCCCACTGTTATGCTCAAAACCTGATCAGTAATTACGTGACGAATATTTTTGAGAAAGAGGCAAGCCGCGTCAGATGAGAGCTGGTTTTCTCGCGTCGACGGCTGCTTGTATCGCGCGCTGTTTTGTTTTATAAATCAAGCAAAACATGACCTGCCGCAGCAATGAATAAAAAAAGGACTGGAGGTGCTGGGTATCGATCCCAGTACCTCCCGCATGCTAAGCGAGCGCTCTACCATTTGAGCTACACCCCCGATGGAGAGCCCACTGTTATGCTCAAAAGCTGATCAGTAATTACGTGACGAATATTTTGGAGAAAGAGGGATGCCGCGTCAAATGAGAACTGGTTTTCTCGCGTCGACGGCTGCTTGTATCGCGCGCTGTTTTTTTTTTATGAATCAAGCAAAACATGACCTGCCGAAGCAACGAATAAAAAAGGACTGGAGGTGCTGGGTATCGATCCCAGTACCTCTCGCATGCTAAGCGAGCGCTCTACCATTTGAGCTACACCCCCGATGGAGAGCCCACTGTTATGCTCAAAAGCTGATCAGTAATTACGTGACGAATATTTTGGAGAAAGAGGGAAGCCGCGTCAGATGAGAGCTGGTTTTCTCGCGTCAACGGCTGCTTGTATCGCGCGCTGTTTTGTTTTATAAATCAAGCAAAACATGACCTGCCGAAGCAACGAATAAAAAAAGGACTGGAGGTGCTGGGTATCGATCCCAGTACCTCTCGCATGCTAAGCGAGCGCTCTACCATTTGAGCTACACCCCCGATGGAGAGCCCACTGTTACGCTCAAAAGCTGATCAGTAATTACGTGACGAATATTTTGGAGAAAGAGGGAAGCCGCGTCAGATGAGAGCTGGTTTTCTCGCGTCAACGGCTGCTTGTATCGCGCGCTGTTTTGTTTTATAAATCAAGCAAAACATGACCTGCCGAAGCAACGAATAAAAAAAGGACTGGAGGTGCTGGGTATCGATCCCAGTACCTCTCGCATGCTAAGCGAGCGCTCTACCATTTGAGCTACACCCCCGATGGAGAGCCCACTGTTATGCTCAAAAGCTGATCAGTAATTACGTGACGAATATTTTTGAGAAAGAGGCAAGCCGCGTCAGATGAGAGCTGGTTTTCTCGCGTCGACGGCTGCTTGTATCGGGCGCTGTTTTCTTTTATGAATCAAGCAAAACATGACCTGCCGCAGCAACGAATAAAAAAAGGACTGGAGGTGCTGGGTATCGATCCCAGTAGCTCCCGCATGCTAAGCGAGCGCTCTACCATTTGAGCTACACCCCCGATGGAGAGCCCACTGTTATGCTCAAAAGCTGATCAGTAATTACGTGACGAATATTTTGGAGAAAGAGGGATGCCGCGTCAAATGAGAACTGGTTTTCTCGCGTCGACGGCTGCTTGTATCGCGCGCTGTTTTTTTTTTATGAATCAAGCAAAACATGGTCTGCCGCAGCAACGAATAAAAAAAAGGACTGGAGGTGCTGGGTATCGATACCAGTAACTCTCACATGCTAAGCGAGCGCTCTACCATCTGAGCTACACCCCCGATGGAGAGCCCACTGTTATGCTCAAAAGCTGATCAGTAATTACGTGACGAATATTTTTGAGAAAGAGGCAAGCCGCGTCAGATGAGAGCTGGTTTTCTCGCGTCGACGGCTGCTTGTATCGCGCGCTGTTTTGTTTTATAAATCAAGCAAAACATGACCTGCCGCAGCAATGAATAAAAAAAGGACTGGAGGTGCTGGGTATCGATCCCAGTACCTCCCGCATGCTAAGCGAGCGCTCTACCATTTGAGCTACACCCCCGATGGAGAGCCCACTGTTATGCTCAAAAGCTGATCAGTAATTACGTGACGAATATTTTGGAGAAAGAGGGATGCCGCGTCAAATGAGAACTGGTTTTCTCGCGTCGACGGCTGCTTGTATCGCGCGCTGTTTTTTTTTTTATGAATCAAGCAAAACATGGTCTGCCGCAGCAACGAATAAAAAAAAGGACTGGAGGTGCTGGGTATCGATACCAGTAACTCTCACATGCTAAGCGAGCGCTCTACCATCTGAGCTACACCCCCGATGGAGAGCCCACTGTTATGCTCAAAAGCTGATCAGTAATTACGTGACGAATATTTTTGAGAAAGAGGCAAGCCGCGTCAAATGAGAACTGGTTTTCTCGCGTCGACGGCTGCTTGTATCGCGCGCTGTTTTGTTTTATAAATCAAGCAAAACATGACCTGCCGCAGCAATGAATAAAAAAAGGACTGGAGGTGCTGGGTATCGATCCCAGTACCTCCCGCATGCTAAGCGAGCGCTCTACCATTTGAGCTACACCCCCGATGGAGAGCCCACTGTTATGCTCAAAAGCTGATCAGTAATTACGTGACGAATATTTTGGAGAAAGAGGGATGCCGCGTCAAATGAGAACTGGTTTTCTCGCGTCGACGGCTGCTTGTATCGCGCGCTGTTTTTTTTTTTTATGAATCAAGCAAAACATGGTCTGCCGCAGCAACGAATAAAAAAAAGGACTGGAGGTGCTGGGTATCGATACCAGTACCTCTCACATGCTAAGCGAGCGCTCTACCATCTGAGCTACACCCCCGACGGAGAGTCAATTGTTATGCTCACAAGCTGATCGGTAATTACGTGACGAATTTTGTGGAGAAAGAGAGAAGCCGCGTCAGATGAGAGCTGGTTTTCTCGCGTCAACGGCTGCTTGTATCGCGCGCTGTTTTCTTTTATGAATCAAGCAAAACATGACCTGCCGCAGCAATGAATAAAAAAAGGACTGGAGGTGCTGGGTATCGATCCCAGTACCTCCCGCATGCTAAGCGAGCGCTCTACCATTTGAGCTACACCCCCGACGGAGAGCCCACTGTTATGCTCAAAAGCTGATCAGTAATTACGTGACGAATATTTTGGAGAAAGAGGGATGCCGCGTCAAATGAGAACTGGTTTTCTCGCGTCAACGGCTGCTTGTATCGCGCGCTGTTTTGTTTTATAAATCAAGCAAAACATGACCTGCCGCAGCAATGAATAAAAAAAAAGGACTGTAATTGCTGGATATCAATTCCAGTACCTCTCGCATGCTAAGCGAGCGCTCTACCATCTGAGCTACACCCCCGACGGAGAGCCCACTGTTATGCTCACAAGCTGATCGGTAATTACGTGACAAATGCTTTGGAGAAAGAGGGAAGCCGTGTCAAATGAGAACTGGATTTCTCGCGTAAATGGCTGCTTGTATCGCGCGCTGTTTTGTTTTATAAATCAAGCAAAACATGACCTGCCGCTGCAACGAATAAAAAAAAGGACTGTAAATGCTGGATATCAATTCCAGTACCTCTCGCATGCTAAGCGAGTGCTCTACCATCTGAGCTACACCCCCGACGGAGAGCCCACTGTTATGCTCACAAGCTGATCGGTAATTACGTGACAAATGCTTTGGAGAAAGAGGGAAGCCGTGTCAATTGAGAACTGGTTTTCTCGCGTAAATGGCTGCTTGTATCGCGCGCTGTTTTGTTTTATAAATCAAGCAAAACATGACCTGCCGCTGCAACGAATAAAAAAAAAGGACTGTAATTGCTGGATATCAATTCCAGTACCTCTCGCATGCTAAGCGAGTGCTCTACCATCTGAGCTACACCCCCGACGGAGAGCCCACTGTTATGCTCACAAGCTGATCGGTAATTACGTGACAAATGCTTTGGAGAAAGAGGGAAGCCGCGTCAATTGAGAACTGGTTTTCTCGCTTAAATGGCTGCTTGTATCGCGCGCTGTTTTGTTTTATAAATCAAGCAAAACATGACCTGCCGCAGCAATGAATAAAAAAAAGGACTGTAAATGCTGGATATCAATTCCAGTACCTCTCGCATGCTAAGCGAGTGCTCTACCATCTGAGCTACACCCCCGACGGAGAGCCCACTGTTATGCTCACAAGCTGATCGGTAATTACGTGACAAATGCTTTGGAGAAAGAGGGAAGCCGTGTCAAATGAGAACTGGATTTCTCGCGTAAATGGCTGCTTGTATCGCGCGCTGTTTTGTTTTATAAATCAAGCAAAACATGACCTGCCGCTGCAACGAATAAAAAAAAGGACTGTAAATGCTGGATATCAATTCCAGTACCTCTCGCATGCTAAGCGAGTGCTCTACCATCTGAGCTACACCCCCGACGGAGAGCCCACTGTTATGCTCACAAGCTGATCGGTAATTACGTGACAAATGCTTTGGAGAAAGAGGGAAGCCGTGTCAAATGAGAACTGGATTTCTCGCGTAAATGGCTGCTTGTATCGCGCGCTGTTTTGTTTTATAAATCAAGCAAAACATGACCTGCCGCTGCAACGAATAAAAAAAAGGACTGTAAATGCTGGATATCAATTCCAGTACCTCTCGCATGCTAAGCGAGTGCTCTACCATCTGAGCTACACCCCCGACGGAGAGCCCACTGTTATGCTCACAAGCTGATCGGTAATTACGTGACAAATGCTTTGGAGAAAGAGGGAAGCCGTGTCAATTGAGAACTGGTTTTCTCGCGTAAATGGCTGCTTGTATCGCGCGCTGTTTTGTTTTATAAATCAAGCAAAACATGACCTGCCGCTGCAACGAATAAAAAAAAGGACTGTAATTGCTGGATATCAATTCCAGTACCTCTCGCATGCTAAGCGAGTGCTCTACCATCTGAGCTACACCCCCGACGGAGAGCCCACTGTTATGCTCACAAGCTGATCGGTAATTACGTGACAAATGCTTTGGAGAAAGAGGGAAGCCGCGTCAATTGAGAACTGGTTTTCTCGCGTAAATGGCTGCTTGTATCGCGCGCTGTTTTGTTTTATAAATCAAGCAAAACATGACCTGCCGCTGCAACGAATAAAAAAAAAGGACTGTAAATGCTGGATATCAATTCCAGTACCTCTCGCATGCTAAGCGAGTGCTCTACCATCTGAGCTACACCCCCGACGGAGAGCCCACTGTTATGCTCACAAGCTGATCAGTAATTACGTGACGAATATTTTGGAGAAAGAGGGAAGCCGCGTCAGATGAGAGCTGGTTTTCTCGCGTCAACGGCTGCTTGTATCGCGCGCTTTTTTTTATAAATCAAGCAAAACTTGACCTGCCGCTGCAACGAATAAAAAAAAGGACTGGAAATGCTGGGTATCGATCCCAGTACCTCTCGCATGCTAAGCGAGCGCTCTACCATTTGAGCTACACCCCCGATGGAGAGCCCACTGTTATGCTCAAAAGCTGATCAGGTAATTACGTGACGAATATTTTGGAGAAAGAGGGAAGCCGCGTCAGATGAGAAGCTGGTTTTCTCGCGTCGACGGCTGCTTGTATCGCGCGCTGTTTTGTTTTATAAATCAAGCAAAACATGACCTGCCGCAGCAACGAATAAAAAAAGGACTGGAGGTGCTGGGTATCGATCCCAGTACCTCTCGCATGCTAAGCGAGCGCTCTACCATCTGAGCTACACCCCCGATGGAGAGCCCACTGTTATGCTCAAAAGCTGATCAGGTAATTACGTGACGAATATTTTGGAGAAAGAGGGAAGCCGCGTCAAATGAGAACTGGTTTTCTCGCGTCAACGGCTGCTTGTATCGCGCGCTGTTTTGTTTTATAAATCAAGCAAAACATGACCTGCCGCAGCAATGAATAAAAAAAGGACTGGAAGGTGCTGGGTATCGATCCCAGTACCTCTCGCATGCTAAGCGAGCGCTCTACCATCTGAGCTACACCCCCGATGGAGAGCCCACTGTTATGCTCAAAAGCTGATCGGTAATTACGTGACAAATGCTTTGGAGAAAGAGGGAAGCCGCGTCAAATGAGAACTGGTTTTCTCGCGTCAACGGCTGCTTGTATCGCGCGCTGTTTTGTTTTATAAATCAAGCAAAACATGACCTGCCGCAGCAACGAATAAAAAAAAGGACTGGAAGGTGCTGGGTATCGATCCCAGTACCTCTCGCATGCTAAGCGAGCGCTCTACCATCTGAGCTACACCCCCGATGGAGAGCCCACTGTTATGCTCAAAAGCTGATCGGTAATTACGTGACAAATGCTTTGGAGAAAGAGGGAAGCCGCGTCAAATGAGAACTGGTTTTCTCGCGTCAACGGCTGCTTGTATCGCGCGCTGTTTTGTTTTATAAATCAAGCAAAACATGACCTGCCGCAGCAACGAATAAAAAAAGGACTGGAAATGCTGGGTATCGATCCCAGTACCTCTCGCATGCTAAGCGAGCGCTCTACCATCTGAGCTACACCCCCGATGGAGAGCCACTGTTATGCTCAAAAGCTGATCGGTAATTACGTGACAAATGCTTTGGAGAAAGAGGGAAGCCGCGTCAAATGAGAACTGGTTTTCTCGCGTCAACGGCTGCTTGTATCGCGCGCTGTTTTGTTTTATAAATCAAGCAAAACATGACCTGCCGCAGCAATGAATAAAAAAAAGGACTGGAAGGTGCTGGGTATCGATCCCAGTACCTCTCGCATGCTAAGCGAGCGCTCTACCATCTGAGCTACACCCCCGATGGAGAGCCCACTGTTATGCTCAAAAGCTGATCGGTAATTACGTGACAAATGCTTTGGAGAAAGAGGGAAGCCGTGTCAAATGAGAACTGGTTTTCTCGCGTCAACGGCTGCTTGTATCGCGCGCTGTTTTGTTTTATAAATCAAGCAAAACATGACCTGCCGAAGCAATGAATAAAAAAAGGCCTGGAGGTGCTGGGTATCGATCCCAGTACCTCTCGCATGCTAAGCGAGCGCTCTACCATCTGAGCTACACCCCCGATGGAGAGTCCACTAGTTATGCTCAAAAGCTGATTGGTAATTACGTGACAAATGCTTTGGAGAAAGAGGGAATGCCGCGTCAAATGAGAACTGGTTTTCTCGCGTCAACGGCTGCTTGTATCGCGCGCTGTTTTGTTTTATAAATCAAGCAAAACATGACCTGCCGCAGCAATGAATAAAAAAAGGACTGGAAGGTGCTGGGTATCGATCCCAGTACCTCTCGCATGCTAAGCGAGTGCTCTACCATCTGAGCTACACCCCCGACTGGAGAGCCACTGTTATGCTCACAAGCTGATCGGTAAATACGTGACAAATGCTTTGGAGAAAGAGGGAAGCCGCGTCAAATGAGAACTGGTTTTCTCGCGTCAACGGCTGCTTGTATCGCGCGCTGTTTTGTTTTATAAATCAAGCAAAACATGACCTGCCGCTGCAACGAATAAAAAAAAGGACTGGAAATGCTGGGTATCGATCCAGTACCTCTCGCATGCTAAGCGAGCGCTCTACCATCTGAGCTACACCCCCGATGGAGAGCCCACTGTTATGCTCAAAAGCTGATCGGTAATTACGTGACAAATGCTTTGGAGAAAGAGGGAAGCCGCGTCAAATGAGAACTGGTTTTCTCGCGTCAACGGCTGCTTGTATCGCGCGCTGTTTTGTTTTATAAATCAAGCAAAACATGACCTGCCGCAGCAACTGAATAAAAAAAGGACTGGAAATGCTGGGTATCGATCCCAGTACCTCTCGCATGCTAAGCGAGCGCTCTACCATCTGAGCTACACCCCCGATGGAGAGCCCACTGTTATGCTCAAAAGCTGATCGGTAATTACGTGACAAATGCTTTGGAGAAAGAGGGAAGCCGCGTCAAATGAGAACTGGTTTTTCTCGCGTCAACGGCTGCTTGTATCGCGCGCTGTTTTGTTTTATAAATCAAGCAAAACATGACCTGCCGCATGCAACGAATAAAAAAAAGGACTGTAAATGCTGGATATCGATCCCAGTACCTCTCGCATGCTAAGCGAGCGCTCTACCATCTGAGCTACACCCCCGATGGAGAGCCCACTGTTATGCTCACAAGCTGATCGGTAATTACGTGACAAATGCTTTGGAGAAAGAGGGAAGCCGCGTCAAATGAGAACTGGTTTTCTCGCGTCAACGGCTGCTTGTATCGCGCGCTGTTTTGTTTTATAAATCAAGCAAAACATGACCTGCCGCATGCAACGAATAAAAAAAAAGGACTGTAAATGCTGGATATCGATCCCAGTACCTCTCGCATGCTAAGCGAGCGCTCTACCATCTGAGCTACACCCCCGACGGAGAGCCCACTGTTATGCTCACAAGCTGATCGGTAATTACGTGACAAATGCTTTGGAGAAAGAGGGAAGCCGCGTCAAATGAGAACTGGTTTTCTCGCGTCAACGGCTGCTTGTATCGCGCGCTGTTTTGTTTTATAAATCAAGCAAAACATGACCTGCCGCTGCAACGAATAAAAAAAAAGGACTGTAAATGCTGGATATCGATCCCAGTACCTCTCGCATGCTAAGCGAGTGCTCTACCATCTGAGCTACACCCCCGACGGAGAGCCCACTGTTATGCTCACAAGCTGATCGGTAATTACGTGACAAATGCTTTGGAGAAAGAGGGAAGCCGCGTCAAATGAGAACTGGTTTTCTCGCGTAAATGGCTGCTTGTATCGCGCGCTGTTTTGTTTTATAAATCAAGCAAAACATGACCTGCCGCTGCAACGAATAAAAAAAAGGACTGTAAATGCTGGATATCAATTCCAGTACCTCTCGCATGCTAAGCGAGTGCTCTACCATCTGAGCTACACCCCCGACGGAGAGCCCACTGTTATGCTCACAAGCTGATCGGTAATTACGTGACAAATGCTTTGGAGAAAGAGGGAAGCCGTGTCAAATGAGAACTGGTTTTCTCGCGTCAACTGGCTGCTTGTATCGCGCGCTGTTTTGTTTTATAAATCAAGCAAAACATGACCTGCCGCTGCAACGAATAAAAAAAAGGACTGTAAATGCTGGATATCAATTCCAGTACCTCTCGCATGCTAAGCGAGTGCTCTACCATCTGAGCTACACCCCCGACGGAGAGCCCACTGTTATGCTCACAAGCTGATCGGTAATTACGTGACAAATGCTTTGGAGAAAGAGGGAAGCCGCGTCAAATGAGAACTGGTTTTCTCGCGTAAATGGCTGCTTGTATCGCGCGCTGTTTTGTTTTATAAATCAAGCAAAACATGACCTGCCGCTGCAACGAATAAAAAAAAGGACTGTAAATGCTGGATATCAATTCCAGTACCTCTCGCATGCTAAGCGAGTGCTCTACCATCTGAGCTACACCCCCGACGGAGAGCCCACTGTTATGCTCACAAGCTGATCGGTAATTACGTGACAAATGCTTTGGAGAAAGAGGGAAGCCGTGTCAAATGAGAACTGGTTTTCTCGCGTAAATGGCTGCTTGTATCGCGCGCTGTTTTGTTTTATAAATCAAGCAAAACATGACCTGCCGCTGCAACGAATAAAAAAAAAGGACTGTAAATGCTGGATATCAATTCCAGTACCTCTCGCATGCTAAGCGAGTGCTCTACCATCTGAGCTACACCCCCGACAGAGAGCCCACTGTTATGCTCACAAGCTGATCGGTAATTACGTGACAAATGCTTTGGAGAAAGAGGGAAGCCGCGTCAATTGAGAACTGGTTTTCTCGCGTAAATGGCTGCTTGTATCGCGCACTGTTTTGTTTTATAAATCAAGCAAAACATGACCTGCCGCTGCAACGAATAAAAAAAAAGGACTGTAATTGCTGGATATCGATCCCAATACCTCTCGCATGCTAAGCGAGCGCTCTACCATCTGAGCTACACCCCCGACGGAGAGCTCACTGTTATGCTCACAAGCTGATCGGTAATTACGTGACAAATGCTTTGGAGAAAGAGGGAAGCCGCGTCAATTGAGAACTGGTTTTCTCGCGTCAACTGCTGCTTGTATCGCGCGCTGTCTTGTTTTATAAATCAAGCAAAACATGACCTGCCGCAGCAATGAATAAAAAAAAGGACTGTAAATGCTGGATATCAATTCCAGTACCTCTCGCATGCTAAGCGAGCGCTCTACCATCTGAGCTACACCCCCGACGGAGAGTACATAGTTATGCTCACAAGCTGATTGGTAATTACGTGACAAATGCTTTGGAGAAAGAGGGATGCCGCGTCAAATGAGAACTGGTTTTCTCGCGTAAATGGCTGCTTGTATCGCGCGCTGTTTTGTTTTATAAATCAAGCAAAACATGACCTGCCGCTGCAACGATTAAAAAAAAAGGACTGTAAATGCTGGATATCAATTCCAGTACCTCTCGCATGCTAAGCGAGTGCTCTACCATCTGAGCTACACCCCCGACGGAGAGCCCACTGTTATGCTCACAAGCTGATCGGTAATTACGTGACAAATGCTTTGGAGAAAGAGGGAAGCCGTGTCAAATGAGAACTGGTTTTCTCGCGTCAACGGCTGCTTGTATCCCGCGCTGTTTTGTTTTATAAATCAAGCAAAACATGACCTGCCGAAGCAATGAATAAGAAAAGGCCTGGAGGTGCTGGGTATTGATCCCAATACCTCTCGCATGCTAAGCGAGCGCTCTACCATTTGAGCTACACCACCGATGGAGAGCCCACTGTTATGCTCAAAAGCTGATCGGTAATTACGTGACAAATGCTTTGGAGAAAGAGGGAAGCCGCGTCAAATGAGAACTGGTTTTCTCGCGTCAACGGCTGCTTGTATCGCGCGCGGTTTCGTTTTATAAATCAAGCAAAACATGACCTGCCGCAGCAATGAATAAAAAAAGGACTGTAAATGCTGGATATCGATCCCAATACCTCTCGCATGCTAAGCGAGTGCTCTACCATCTGAGCTACACCCCCGACGGAGAGCCCACTGTTATGCTCACAAGCTGATCGGTAATTACGTGACAAATGCTTTGGAGAAAGAGGGAAGCCGTGTCAAATGAGAACTGGTTTTCTCGCGTCAACGGCTGCTTGTATCCCGCGCTGTTTTGTTTTATAAATCAAGCAAAACATGACCTGCCAAAGCAATGAAAAAAAAGGACTCTAAATGCTGGATATCGATCCCAATACCTCTCGCATGCTAAGCGAGTGCTCTACCATCTGAGCTACACCCCCGACGGAGAGCCCACTGTTATGCTCAAAAGCTGATCGGTAATTACGTGACAAATGCTTTGGAGAAAGAGGGAAGCCGCGTCAAATGAGAACTGGTTTTCTCGCGTCAACGGCTGCTTGTATCGCGCGCGGTTTCGTTTTATAAATCAAGCAAAACATGACCTGCCGCAGCAATGAATAAAAAAAGGACTGTAAATGCTGGATATCGATCCCAATACCTCTCGCATGCTAAGCGAGTGCTCTACCATCTGAGCTACACCCCCGACGGAGAGCCCACTGTTATGCTCACAAGCTGATCGGTAATTACGTGACAAATGCTTTGGAGAAAGAGGGAAGCCGTGTCAAATGAGAACTGGTTTTCTCGCGTCAACGGCTGCTTGTATCCCGCGCTGTTTTGTTTTATAAATCAAGCAAAACATGACCTGCCGAAGCAATGAATAAGAAAAGGCCTGGAGGTGCTGGGTATTGATCCCAATACCTCTCGCATGCTAAGCGAGCGCTCTACCATTTGAGCTACACCCCCGATGGAGAGCCCACTGTTATGCTCAAAAGCTGATCAGTAATTACGTGACGAATATTTTGGAGAAAGAGGGAAGCCGCGTCAGATGAGAGCTGGTTTTCTCGCGTCGACGGCTGCTTGTATCGCGCACTGTTTTCTTTAAGAATCAAGCAAAACATGACCTGCCGCCGCAACGAATAAAAAAAAGTACTGGAAATGATGGGTATCGATCCCAGTACCTCCCGCAGGCTAAGCGAGCGCTCTAACATTTGAGCTACACCCCCGATGGAGAGCCCACTGTTATGCTCAAAAGCTGATCAGTAATTACGTGACGAATATTTTGGAGAAAGAGGAATGCCGCGTCAAATGAGAATTGGTTTTCTCGCGTCGACGGCTGCTTGTATCGTGCGCTGTTTTGTTTTATAAATCAAGCAAAACATGACCTGCCAAAGCAATGAAAAAAAAAGGACTGAAGGTACTGGGTATCAATTCCAGTACCTCTCGCATGCTAAGCGAGTGCTCTACCATCTTAGCTACACCCCCGACGGAGAGCCCACTGTTATGCTCACAAGCTGATCGGTAATTACGTGACAAATGCTTTGGAGAAAGAGGGAAGCCGTGTCAAATGAGAACTGGTTTTCTCGCGTCAACGGCTGCTTGTATCCCGCGCTGTTTTGTTTTATAAATCAAGCAAAACATGACCTGCCGAAGCAATGAATAAGAAAAGGCCTGGAGGTGCTGGGTATTGATCCCAATACCTCTCGCATGCTAAGCGAGCGCTCTACCATTTGACCTACACCACCGATGGAGAGCCCACTGTTATGCTCAAAAGCTGATCGGTAATTACGTGACAAATGCTTTGGAGAAAGAGGGAAGCCGCGTCAAATGAGAACTGGTTTTCTCGCGTCAACGGCTGCTTGTATCGCACGCTGTTTCGTTTTATAAATCAAGCAAAACATGACCTGCCGCAGCAATGAATAAAAAAAGGACTGTAAATGCTGGATATCGATCCCAATACCTCTCGCATGCTAAGCGAGTGCTCTACCATCTGAGCTACACCCCCGACGGAGAGCCCACTGTTATGCTCACAAGCTGATCGGTAATTACGTGACAAATGCTTTGGAGAAAGAGGAATGCCGCGTCAAATGAGAATTGGTTTTCTCGCGTCGACGGCTGCTTGTATCGTGCGCTGTTTTGTTTTATAAATCAAGCAAAACATGACCTGCCAAAGCAATGAAAAAAAAAGGACTGAAGGTACTGGGTATCAATTCCAGTACCTCTCGCATGCTAAGCGAGTGCTCTACCATCTGAGCTACACCCCCGACGGAGAGCCCACTGTTATGCTCACAAGCTGATCGGTAATTACGTGACAAATGCTTTGGAGAAAGAGGGAAGCCGTTTCAAATGAGAACTGGTTTTCTCGCGTCAACGGCTGCTTGTATCCCGCGCTGTTTTGTTTTATAAATCAAGCAAAACATGACCTGCCGAAGCAATGAATAAGAAAAGGCCTGGAGGTGCTGGGTATTGATCCCAATACCTCTCGCATGCTAAGCGAGCGCTCTACCATTTGAGCTACACCCCCGACGGAGAGTACATAGTTATGCTCACAAGCGGATCGGTAATTACGTGACAAATGCTTTGGAGAAAGAGGGAAGCCGTGTCAAATGAGAACTGGTTTTCTCGCGTGAACGGCTGCTTGTATCCCGCGCTGTTTTGTTTTATAAATCAAGCAAAACATGACCTGCCGCTGCAACGAATAAAAAAAAAGGACTGTAAATGCTGGATATCGATTCCAGTACCTCTCGCATGCTAAGCGAGCGCTCTACCATCTGAGCTACACCCCCGATGGAGAGCCCACTGTTATGCTCAAAAGCTGATCGGTAATTACGTGACAAATGCTTTGGAGAAAGAGGGAAGCCGCGTCAAATGAGAACTGGTTTTCTCGCGTCAACGGCTGCTTGTATCCCGCGCTGTTTTGTTTTATAAATCAAGCAAAACATGACCTGCCGAAGCAATGAATAAGAAAAGGCCTGGAGGTGCTGGGTATTGATCCCAATACCTCTCGCATGCTAAGCGAGCGCTCTACCATTTGAGCTACACCCCCGACGGAGAGTACATAGTTATGCTCACAAGCTGATCGGTAATTACGTGACAAATGCTTTGGAGAAAGAGGGAAGCCGTGTCAAATGAGAACTGGTTTTCTCGCGTGAACGGCTGCTTGTATCCCGCGCTGTTTTGTTTTATAAATCAAGCAAAACATGACCTGCCGCTGCAACGAATAAAAAAAAAGGACTGTAAATGCTGGATATCGATCCCAG
Source organism: Rhipicephalus annulatus (assembly GCA_013436015.1). NCBI lineage: Eukaryota > Metazoa > Arthropoda > Arachnida > Ixodida > Ixodidae > Rhipicephalus > Rhipicephalus annulatus. The sequence goes on along the minus strand of WOVY01000186.1, from coordinate 220,346 downwards.
TACTTCTAGCATGCTAAGCGAGCGCTCTACCATCTGAGCTACACCCCCGATGGAGAGCCCACTGTTATGTTCAAAAGCTGATCGGTAATTACGTGACAAATGCTTTGGAGAAAGAGGGAAGCCGCGTCAAATGAGAACTGGTTTTCTCGCGTCAACGGCTGCTTGTATCGCGCGCTGTCTTGTTTTATAAATCAAGCAAAACATGACCTGCCGCAGCAATGAATAAAAAAAAGGACTGTAAATGCTGGATATCAATTCCAGTACCTCTCGCATGCTAAGCGAGCGCTCTACCATCTGAGCTACACCCCCGACGGAGAGTACATAGTTATGCTCACAAGCTGATTGGTAATTACGTGACAAATGCTTTGGAGAAAGAGGGATGCTGCGTCAAATGAGAACTGGTTTTCTCGCGTAAATGGCTGCTTGTATCGCGCGCTGTTTTGTTTTATAAATCAAGCAAAACATGACCTGCCGCTGCAACGATTAAAAAAAAAGGACTGTAAATGCTGGATATCAATTCCAGTACCTCTCGCATGCTAAGCGAGTGCTCTACCATCTGAGCTACACCCCCGACGGAGAGCCCACTGTTATGCTCACAAGCTGATCGGTAATTACGTGACAAATGCTTTGGAGAAAGAGGGAAGCCGTGTCAAATGAGAACTGGTTTTCTCGCGTCAACGGCTGCTTGTATCCCGCGCTGTTTTGTTTTATAAATCAAGCAAAACATGACCTGCCGAAGCAATGAATAAGAAAAGGCCTGGAGGTGCTGGGTATTGATCCCAATACCTCTCGCATGCTAAGCGAGCGCTCTACCATTTGAGCTACACCACCGATGGAGAGCCCACTGTTATGCTCAAAAGCTGATCGGTAATTACGTGACAAATGCTTTGGAGAAAGAGGGAAGCCGCGTCAAATGAGAACTGGTTTTCTCGCGTCAACGGCTGCTTGTATCGCGCGCTGTTTTCGTTTTATAAATCAAGCAAAACATGACCTGCCGCAGCAATGAATAAAAAAAGGACTGTAAATGCTGGATATCGATCCCAATACCTCTCGCATGCTAAGCGAGTGCTCTACCATCTGAGCTACACCCCCGACGGAGAGCCCACTGTTATGCTCACAAGCTGATCGGTAATTACGTGACAAATGCTTTGGAGAAAGAGGGAAGCCGTGTCAAATGAGAACTGGTTTTCTCGCGTCAACGGCTGCTTGTATCGCGCGCTGTTTTGTTTTATAAATCAAGCAAAACATGACCTGCCGCAGCAACGAATAAAAAAAGGACTGGAATGCTGGGTATCGATCCCAATACCTCTCGCATGCTAAGCGAGCGCTCTACCATCTGAGCTACACCACCGATGGAGAGCCCACTGTTATGCTCAAAAGCTGATCGGTAATTACGTGACAAATGCTTTGGAGAAAGAGGGAAGCCGCGTCAAATGAGAACTGGTTTTCTCGCGTCAACGGCTGCTTGTATCGCGCGCTGTTTCGTTTTATAAATCAAGCAAAACATGACCTGCCGCAGCAATGAATAAAAAAAGGACTGTAAATGCTGGATATCGATCCCAATACCTCTCGCATGCTAAGCGAGTGCTCTACCATCTGAGCTACACCCCCGACGGAGAGCCCACTGTTATGCTCACAAGCTGATCGGTAATTACGTGACAAATGCTTTGGAGAAAGAGGGAAGCCGCGTCAAATTGAGAACTGGTTTTCTCGCGTAAATGGCTGCTTGTATCGCGCGCTGTTTTGTTTTATAAATCAAGCAAAACATGACCTGCCGCTGCAACGAATAAAAAAAAGGACTGTAATTGCTGGATATCGATCCCAGTACCTCTCGCATGCTAAGCGAGCGCTCTACCATCTGAGCTACACCCCCGACGGAGAGCCCACTGTTATGCTCACAAGCTGATCGGTAATTACGTGACAAATGCTTTGGAGAAAGAGGGAAGCCGCGTCAAATGAGAACTGGTTTTCTCGCGTCAACGGCTGCTTGTATCGCGCGCTGTTTTGTTTTATAAATCAAGCAAAACATGACCTGCCGCAGCAATGAATAAAAAAAGGACTGGAAGTGCTGGATATCGATCCCAGTACCTCTCGCATGCTAAGCGAGCGCTCTACCATCTGAGCTACACCCCCGACTGGAGAGCCCACTAGTTATGCTCACAAGCTGATCGGTAATTACGTGACAAATGCTTTGGAGAAAGAGGGAAGCCGCGTCAAATGAGAACTGGTTTTCTCGCGTCAACGGCTGCTTGTATCGCGCGCTGTTTTGTTTTATAAATCAAGCAAAACATGACCTGCCGCTGCAACGAATAAAAAAAAGGACTGTAAATGCTGGATATCGATTCCAGTACCTCTCGCATGCTAAGCGAGTGCTCTACCATCTGAGCTACACCCCCGACGGAGAGCCCACTGTTATGCTCACAAGCTGATCGGTAATTACGTGACAAATGCTTTGGAGAAAGAGGGAAGCCGTGTCAAATGAGAACTGGTTTTCTCGCGTCAACGGCTGCTTGTATCCCGCGCTGTTTTGTTTTATAAATCAAGCAAAACATGACCTGCCGAAGCAATGAATAAGAAAAGGCCTGGAGGTGCTGGGTATTGATCCCAATACCTCTCGCATGCTAAGCGAGCGCTCTACCATTTGAGCTACACCACCGATGGAGAGCCCACTGTTATGCTCAAAAGCTGATCGGTAATTACGTGACAAATGCTTTGGAGAAAGAGGGAAGCCGCGTCAAATGAGAACTGGTTTTCTCGCGTCAACGGCTGCTTGTATCGCGCGCTGTTTCGTTTTATAAATCAAGCAAAACATGACCTGCCGCAGCAATGAATAAAAAAAGGACTGTAAATGCTGGATATCGATCCCAATACCTCTCGCATGCTAAGCGAGTGCTCTACCATCTGAGCTACACCCCCGACGGAGAGCCCACTGTTATGCTCACAAGCTGATCGGTAATTACGTGACAAATGCTTTGGAGAAAGAGGGAAGCCGCGTCAAATGAGAACTGGTTTTCTCGCGTCAACGGCTGCTTGTATCGCGCGCTGTTTTGTTTTATAAATCAAGCAAAACATGACCTGCCGCAGCAACTGAATAAAAAAAGGACTGGAAGTGCTGGGTATCGATCCCAATACCTCTCGCATGCTAAGCGAGCGCTCTACCATCTGAGCTACACCCCCGATGGAGAGCCCACTGTTATGCTCAAAAGCTGATCGGTAATTACGTGACAAATGCTTTGGAGAAAGAGGGAAGCCGCGTCAAATGAGAACTGGTTTTCTCGCGTCAACGGCTGCTTGTATCGCGCGCTGTTTTGTTTTATAAATCAAGCAAAACATGACCTGCCGCAGCAATGAATAAAAAAAGGACTGTAAATGCTGGATATCGATCCCAGTACCTCTCGCATGCTAAGCGAGTGCTCTACCATCTGAGCTACACCCCCGACGGAGAGCCCACTGTTATGCTCACAAGCTGATCGGTAATTACGTGACAAATGCTTTGGAGAAAGAGGGAAGCCGCGTCAAATGAGAACTGGTTTTCTCGCGTAAATGGCTGCTTGTATCGCGCGCTGTTTTGTTTTATAAATCAAGCAAAACATGACCTGCCGCTGCAACGAATAAAAAAAAAGGACTGTAATTGCTGGATATCGATCCCAGTACCTCTCGCATGCTAAGCGAGCGCTCTACCATCTGAGCTACACCCCCGACGGAGAGCCCACTGTTATGCTCACAAGCTGATCGGTAATTACGTGACAAATGCTTTGGAGAAAGAGGGAAGCCGCGTCAAATGAGAACTGGTTTTCTCGCGTCAACGGCTGCTTGTATCGCGCGCTGTTTTGTTTTATAAATCAAGCAAAACATGACCTGCCGCAGCAATGAATAAAAAAAGGACTGGAAGGTGCTGGGTATCGATCCCAGTACCTCTCGCATGCTAAGCGAGCGCTCTACCATCTGAGCTACACCCCCGATGGAGAGCCCACTGTTATGCTCACAAGCTGATCGGTAATTACGTGACAAATGCTTTGGAGAAAGAGGGAAGCCGCGTCAAATGAGAACTGGTTTTCTCGCGTCAACGGCTGCTTGTATCGCGCGCTGTTTTGTTTTATAAATCAAGCAAAACATGACCTGCCGCATGCAACGAATAAAAAAAAGGACTGTAAATGCTGGATATCGATCCCAGTACCTCTCGCATGCTAAGCGAGTGCTCTACCATCTGAGCTACACCCCCGACGGAGAGCCCACTGTTATGCTCACAAGCTGATCGGTAATTACGTGACAAATGCTTTGGAGAAAGAGGGAAGCCGTGTCAAATGAGAACTGGTTTTCTCGCGTCAACGGCTGCTTGTATCCCGCGCTGTTTTGTTTTATAAATCAAGCAAAACATGACCTGCCGAAGCAATGAATAAAAAAGGACTCTAAATGCTGGATATCGATCCCAATACCTCTCGCATGCTAAGCGAGTGCTCTACCATCTGAGCTACACCCCCGACGGAGAGCCCACTGTTATGCTCAAAAGCTGATCGGTAATTACGTGACAAATGCTTTGGAGAAAGAGGGAAAGCCGCGTCAAATGAGAACTGGTTTTCTCGCGTCAACGGCTGCTTGTATCGCGCGCGGTTTCGTTTTATAAATCAAGCAAAACATGACCTGCCGCAGCAATGAATAAAAAAAGGACTGTAAATGCTGGATATCGATCCCAATACCTCTCGCATGCTAAGCGAGTGCTCTACCATCTGAGCTACACCCCCGACGGAGAGCCCACTGTTATGCTCAAAAGCTGATCGGTAATTACGTGACAAATGCTTTGGAGAAAGAGGGAAGCCGCGTCAAATGAGAACTGGTTTTCTCGCGTCAACGGCTGCTTGTATCCCGCGCTGTTTTGTTTTATAAATCAAGCAAAACATGACCTGCCGAAGCAATGAATAAGAAAAGGCCTGGAGGTGCTGGGTATTGATCCCAATACCTCTCGCATGCTAAGCGAGCGCTCTACCATTTGAGCCTACACCACCGATGGAGAGCCCACTGTTATGCTCAAAAGCTGATCGGTAATTACGTGACAAATGCTTTGGAGAAAGAGGGAAGCCGCGTCAAATGAGAACTGGTTTTCTCGCGTCAACGGCTGCTTGTATCGCACGCTGTTTCGTTTTATAAATCAAGCAAAACATGACCTGCCGCAGCAATGAATAAAAAAAGGACTGTAAATGCTGGATATCGATCCCAATACCTCTCGCATGCTAAGCGAGTGCTCTACCATCTGAGCTACACCCCCGACAGAGAGCCCACTGTTATGCTCACAAGCTGATCGGTAATTACGTGACAAATGCTTTGGAGAAAGAGGGAAGCCGCGTCAATTGAGAACTGGTTTTCTCGCGTAAATGGCTGCTTGTATCGCGCACTGTTTTGTTTTATAAATCAAGCAAAACATGACCTGCCGCTGCAACGAATAAAAAAAAGGACTGTAATTGCTGGATATCGATCCCAATACCTCTCGCATGCTAAGCGAGCGCTCTACCATCTGAGCTACACCCCCGACGGAGAGCTCACTGTTATGCTCACAAGCTGATCGGTAATTACGTGACAAATGCTTTGGAGAAAGAGGGAAGCCGCGTCAATTGAGAACTGGTTTTCTCGCGTCAACTGCTGCTTGTATCGCGCGCTGTCTTGTTTTATAAATCAAGCAAAACATGACCTGCCGCAGCAATGAATAAAAAAAAGGACTGTAAATGCTGGATATCAATTCCAGTACCTCTCGCATGCTAAGCGAGCGCTCTACCATCTGAGCTACACCCCCGACGGAGAGTACATAGTTATGCTCACAAGCTGATTGGTAATTACGTGACAAATGCTTTGGAGAAAGAGGGATGCTGCGTCAAATGAGAACTGGTTTTCTCGCGTAAATGGCTGCTTGTATCGCGCGCTGTTTTGTTTTATAAATCAAGCAAAACATGACCTGCCGCTGCAACGATTAAAAAAAAAGGACTGTAAATGCTGGATATCAATTCCAGTACCTCTCGCATGCTAAGCGAGTGCTCTACCATCTGAGCTACACCCCCGACGGAGAGCCCACTGTTATGCTCACAAGCTGATCGGTAATTACGTGACAAATGCTTTGGAGAAAGAGGGAAGCCGTGTCAAATGAGAACTGGTTTTCTCGCGTCAACGGCTGCTTGTATCCCGCGCTGTTTTGTTTTATAAATCAAGCAAAACATGACCTGCCGAAGCAATGAATAAGAAAAGGCCTGGAGGTGCTGGGTATTGATCCCAATACCTCTCGCATGCTAAGCGAGCGCTCTACCATTTGAGCTACACCACCGATGGAGAGCCCACTGTTATGCTCAAAAGCTGATCGGTAATTACGTGACAAATGCTTTGGAGAAAGAGGGAAGCCGCGTCAAATGAGAACTGGTTTTCTCGCGTCAACGGCTGCTTGTATCGCGCGCGGTTTCGTTTTATAAATCAAGCAAAACATGACCTGCCGCAGCAATGAATAAAAAAAGGACTGTAAATGCTGGATATCGATCCCAATACCTCTCGCATGCTAAGCGAGTGCTCTACCATCTGAGCTACACCCCCGACGGAGAGCCCACTGTTATGCTCACAAGCTGATCGGTAATTACGTGACAAATGCTTTGGAGAAAGAGGGAAGCCGTGTCAAATGAGAACTGGTTTTCTCGCGTCAACGGCTGCTTGTATCCCGCGCTGTTTTGTTTTATAAATCAAGCAAAACATGACCTGCCAAGCAATGAATAAAAAAAGGACTCTAAATGCTGGATATCGATCCCAATACCTCTCGCATGCTAAGCGAGTGCTCTACCATCTGAGCTACACCCCCGACGGAGAGCCCACTGTTATGCTCAAAAGCTGATCGGTAATTACGTGACAAATGCTTTGGAGAAAGAGGGAAGCCGCGTCAAATGAGAACTGGTTTTCTCGCGTCAACGGCTGCTTGTATCGCGCGCTGTTTCGTTTTATAAATCAAGCAAAACATGACCTGCCGCAGCAATGAATAAAAAAAGGACTGTAAATGCTGGATATCGATCCCAATACCTCTCGCATGCTAAGCGAGTGCTCTACCATCTGAGCTACACCCCCGACGGAGAGCCCACTGTTATGCTCACAAGCTGATCGGTAATTACGTGACAAATGCTTTGGAGAAAGAGGGAAGCCGTGTCAAATGAGAACTGGTTTTCTCGCGTCAACGGCTGCTTGTATCCCGCGCTGTTTTGTTTTATAAATCAAGCAAAACATGACCTGCCGAAGCAATGAATAAGAAAAGGCCTGGAGGTGCTGGGTATTGATCCCAATACCTCTCGCATGCTAAGCGAGCGCTCTACCATTTGAGCTACACCCCCGATGGAGAGCCCACTGTTATGCTCAAAAGCTGATCAGTAATTACGTGACGAATATTTTGGAGAAAGAGGGAAGCCGCGTCAGATGAGAGCTGGTTTTCTCGCGTCGACGGCTGCTTGTATCGCGCGCTGTTTTCTTTAAGAATCAAGCAAAACATGACCTGCCGCCGCAACGAATAAAAAAAAGTACTGGAAATGATGGGTATCGATCCCAGTACCTCCCGCAGGCTAAGCGAGCGCTCTAACATTTGAGCTACACCCCCGATGGAGAGCCCACTGTTATGCTCAAAAGCTGATCAGTAATTACGTGACGAATATTTTGGAGAAAGAGGAATGCCGCGTCAAATGAGAATTGGTTTTCTCGCGTCGACGGCTGCTTGTATCGTGCGCTGTTTTGTTTTATAAATCAAGCAAAACATGACCTGCCAAAGCAATGAAAAAAAAAGGACTGAAGGTACTGGGTATCAATTCCAGTACCTCTCGCATGCTAAGCGAGTGCTCTACCATCTTAGCTACACCCCCGACGGAGAGCCCACTGTTATGCTCACAAGCTGATCGGTAATTACGTGACAAATGCTTTGGAGAAAGAGGGAAGCCGTGTCAAATGAGAACTGGTTTTCTCGCGTCAACGGCTGCTTGTATCCCGCGCTGTTTTGTTTTATAAATCAAGCAAAACATGACCTGCCGAAGCAATGAATAAGAAAAGGCCTGGAGGTGCTGGGTATTGATCCCAATACCTCTCGCATGCTAAGCGAGCGCTCTACCATTTGACCTACACCACCGATGGAGAGCCCACTGTTATGCTCAAAAGCTGATCGGTAATTACGTGACAAATGCTTTGGAGAAAGAGGGAAGCCGCGTCAAATGAGAACTGGTTTTCTCGCGTCAACGGCTGCTTGTATCGCACGCTGTTTCGTTTTATAAATCAAGCAAAACATGACCTGCCGCAGCAATGAATAAAAAAAGGACTGTAAATGCTGGATATCGATCCCAATACCTCTCGCATGCTAAGCGAGTGCTCTACCATCTGAGCTACACCCCCGACGGAGAGCCCACTGTTATGCTCACAAGCTGATCGGTAATTACGTGACAAATGCTTTGGAGAAAGAGGAATGCCGCGTCAAATGAGAATTGGTTTTCTCGCGTCGACGGCTGCTTGTATCGTGCGCTGTTTTGTTTTATAAATCAAGCAAAACATGACCTGCCAAAGCAATGAAAAAAAAGGACTGAAGGTACTGGGTATCAATTCCAGTACCTCTCGCATGCTAAGCGAGTGCTCTACCATCTGAGCTACACCCCCGACGGAGAGCCCACTGTTATGCTCACAAGCTGATCGGTAATTACGTGACAAATGCTTTGGAGAAAGAGGGAAGCCGTGTCAAATGAGAACTGGTTTTCTCGCGTCAACGGCTGCTTGTATCCCGCGCTGTTTTGTTTTATAAATCAAGCAAAACATGACCTGCCGAAGCAATGAATAAGAAAAGGCCTGGAGGTGCTGGGTATTGATCCCAATACCTCTCGCATGCTAAGCGAGCGCTCTACCATTTGAGCTACACCCCCGACGGAGAGTACATAGTTATGCTCACAAGCGGATCGGTAATTACGTGACAAATGCTTTGGAGAAAGAGGGAAGCCGTGTCAAATGAGAACTGGTTTTCTCGCGTGAACGGCTGCTTGTATCCCGCGCTGTTTTGTTTTATAAATCAAGCAAAACATGACCTGCCGCTGCAACGAATAAAAAAAAAGGACTGTAAATGCTGGATATCGATTCCAGTACCTCTCGCATGCTAAGCGAGCGCTCTACCATCTGAGCTACACCCCCGATGGAGAGCCCACTGTTATGCTCAAAAGCTGATCGGTAATTACGTGACAAATGCTTTGGAGAAAGAGGGAAGCCGCGTCAAATGAGAACTGGTTTTCTCGCGTCAACGGCTGCTTGTATCGCGCGCTGTTTTGTTTTATAAATCAAGCAAAACATGACCTGCCGCAGCAATGAATAAAAAAAGGACTGTAAATGCTGGATATCGATCCCAATACCTCTCGCATGCTAAGCGAGCGCTCTACCATCTGAGCTACACCCCCGACGGAGAGCCCACTGTTATGCTCACAAGCTGATCGGTAATTACGTGACAAATGCTTTGGAGAAAGAGGGAAGCCGCGTCAATGAGAACTGGTTTTCTCGCGTCAACGGCTGCTTGTATCGCGCGCTGTTTTGTTTTATAAATCAAGCAAAACATGACCTGCCGCTGCAACGAATAAAAAAAAAGGACTGTAAATGCTGGATATCGATCCCAATACCTCTCGCATGCTAAGCGAGCGCTCTACCATCTGAGCTACACCCCCGACGGAGAGCCCACTGTTATGCTCACAAGCTGATCGGTAATTACGTGACAAATGCTTTGGAGAAAGAGGGAAGCCGCGTCAAATGAGAACTGGTTTTCTCGCGTCAACGGCTGCTTGTATCGCGCGCTGTTTTGTTTTATAAATCAAGCAAAACATGACCTGCCGCAGCAATGAATAAAAAAAAGGACTGTAAATGCTGGATATCAATTCCAGTACCTCTCGCATGCTAAGCGAGCGCTCTACCATCTGAGCTACACCCCCGACGGAGAGCCCACTGTTATGCTCACAAGCTGATCGGTAATTACGTGACAAATGCTTTGGAGAAAGAGGGAAGCCGCGTCAAATGAGAACTGGTTTTCTCGCGTAAATGGCTGCTTGTATCGCGCGCTGTTTTGTTTTATAAATCAAGCAAAACATGACCTGCCGCTGCAACGAATAAAAAAAAGGACTGTAATGCTGGATATCAATTCCAGTACCTCTCGCATGCTAAGCGAGTGCTCTACCATCTGAGCTACACCCCCGACGGAGAGCCCACTGTTATGCTCACAAGCTGATCGGTAATTACGTGACAAATGCTTTGGAGAAAGAGGGAAGCCGTGTCAAATGAGAACTGGTTTTCTCGCGTCAACGGCTGCTTGTATCGCGCGCTGTTTTGTTTTATAAATCAAGCAAAACATGACCTGCCGAAGCAATGAATAAAAAAAGGACTGGAAGTGCTGGATATCAATTCCAATACCTCTCGCATGCTAAGCGAGCTGCTCTACCATCTGAGCTACACCCCCGATGGAGAGCCCACTGTTATGCTCACAAGCTGATCGGTAATTACGTGACAAATGCTTTGGAGAAAGAGGGAAGCCGTGTCAATTGAGAACTGGTTTTCTCGCGTAAATGGCTGCTTGTATCGCGCGCTGTTTTGTTTTATAAATCAAGCAAAACATGACCTGCCGCTGCAACGAATAAAAAAAAAGGACTGTAAATGCTGGATATCAATTCCAGTACCTCTCGCATGCTAAGCGAGTGCTCTACCATCTGAGCTACACCCCCGACGGAGAGCCCACTGTTATGCTCACAAGCTGATCGGTAATTACGTGACAAATGCTTTGGAGAAAGAGGGAAGCCGTGTCAAATGAGAACTGGTTTTCTCGCGTAAATGGCTGCTTGTATCGCGCGCTGTTTTGTTTTATAAATCAAGCAAAACATGACCTGCCGCTGCAACGAATAAAAAAAAAGGACTGTAAATGCTGGATATCAATTCCAGTACCTCTCGCATGCTAAGCGAGTGCTCTACCATCTGAGCTACACCCCCGACAGAGAGCCCACTGTTATGCTCACAAGCTGATCGGTAATTACGTGACAAATGCTTTGGAGAAAGAGGGAAGCCGCGTCAATTGAGAACTGGTTTTCTCGCGTAAATGGCTGCTTGTATCGCGCGCTGTTTGTTTTATAAATCAAGCAAAACATGACCTGCCGCTGCAACGAATAAAAAAAAGGACTGTAATTGCTGGATATCGATCCCAATACCTCTCGCATGCTAAGCGAGCGCTCTACCATCTGAGCTACACCCCCGACGGAGAGCTCACTGTTATGCTCACAAGCTGATCGGTAATTACGTGACAAATGCTTTGGAGAAAGAGGGAAGCCGCGTCAATTGAGAACTGGTTTTCTCGCGTCAACGGCTGCTTGTATCGCGCGCTGTCTTGTTTTATAAATCAAGCAAAACATGACCTGCCGCAGCAATGAATAAAAAAAAGGACTGTAAATGCTGGATATCAATTCCAGTACCTCTCGCATGCTAAGCGAGTGCTCTACCATCTGAGCTACACCCCCGACGGAGAGCCCACTGTTATGCTCACAAGCTGATCGGTAATTACGTGACAAATGCTTTGGAGAAAGAGGGAAGCCGTGTCAAATGAGAACTGGTTTTCTCGCGTAAATGGCTGCTTGTATCGCGCGCTGTTTTGTTTTATAAATCAAGCAAAACATGACCTGCAGCTGCAACGAATAAAAAAAAAGGACTGTAAATGCTGGATATCAATTCCAGTACCTCTCGCATGCTAAGCGAGTGCTCTACCATCTGAGCTACACCCCCGACGGAGAGCCCACTGTTATGCTCACAAGCTGATCGGTAATTACGTGACAAATGCTTTGGAGAAAGAGGGAAGCCGTGTCAAATGAGAACTGGTTTTCTCGCGTAAATGGCTGCTTGTATCGCGCGCTGTTTTGTTTTATAAATCAAGCAAAACATGACCTGCAGCTGCAACGAATAAAAAAAAAGGACTGTAAATGCTGGATATCAATTCCAGTACCTCTCGCATGCTAAGCGAGTGCTCTACCATCTGAGCTACACCCCCGACAGAGAGCCCACTGTTATGCTCACAAGCTGATCGGTAATTACGTGACAAATGCTTTGGAGAAAGAGGGAAGCCGCGTCAATTGAGAACTGGTTTTCTCGCGTCAACGGCTGCTTGTATCGCGCGCTGTTTTCTTTTATAAATCAAGCAAAACATGACCTGCCGCAGCAATGAATAAAAAAAAAGAACTGTAATTGCTGGATATCAATTCCAGTACCTCTCGCATGCTAAGCGAGCGCTCTACCATCTGAGCTACACCCCCGACGGAGAGCCCACTGTTATGCTCACAAGCTGATCGGTAATTACGTGACAAATGCTTTGGAGAAAGAGGGAAGCCGTGTCAAATGAGAACTGGATTTCTCGCGTAAATGGCTGCTTGTATCGCGCGCTGTTTGTTTTATAAATCAAGCAAAACATGACCTGCCGCTGCAACGAATAAAAAAAAGGACTGTAATTGCTGGATATCGATCCCAATACCTCTCGCATGCTAAGCGAGCGCTCTACCATCTGAGCTACACCCCCGACGGAGAGCTCACTGTTATGCTCACAAGCTGATCGGTAATTACGTGACAAATGCTTTGGAGAAAGAGGGAAGCCGCGTCAATTGAGAACTGGTTTTCTCGCGTCAACGGCTGCTTGTATCGCGCGCTGTCTTGTTTTATAAATCAAGCAAAACATGACCTGCCGCAGCAATGAATAAAAAAAAGGACTGTAAATGCTGGATATCAATTCCAGTACCTCTCGCATGCTAAGCGAGCGCTCTACCATCTGAGCTACACCCCCGACGGAGAGTACATAGTTATGCTCACAAGCTGATTGGTAATTACGTGACAAATGCTATGCCGCGTCAAATGAGAACTGGTTTTCTCGCGTAAATGGCTGCTTGTATCGCGCGCTGTTTTGTTTTATAAATCAAGCAAAACATGACCTGCCGCTGCAACGAATAAAAAAAAAGGACTGTAAATGCTGGATATCAATTCCAGTACCTCTCGCATGCTAAGCGAGTGCTCTACCATCTGAGCTACACCCCCGACGGAGAGCCCACTGTTATGCTCACAAGCTGATCGGTAATTACGTGACAAATGCTTTGGAGAAAGAGGGAAGCCGTGTCAAATGAGAACTGGTTTTCTCGCATCAACGGCTGCTTGTATCCCGCGCTGTTTTGTTTTATAATTCAAGCAAAACATGACCTGCCGAAGCAATGAATAAGAAAAGGCCTGGAGGTGCTGGGTATTGATCCCAATACCTCTCGCATGCTAAGCGAGCGCTCTACCATTTGAGCTACACCACCGATGGAGAGCCCACTGTTATGCTCACAAGCTGATCGGTAATTACGTGACAAATGCTTTGGAGAAAGAGGGAAGCCGTGTCAAATGAGAACTGGTTTTCTGGCGTCAACGGCTGCTTGTATCCCGCGCTGTTTTGTTTTATAAATCAAGCAAAACATGACCTGCCGCCGCAACGAATAAAAAAAAGTACTGGAAATGATGGGTATCGATCCCAGTACCTCCCGCAGGCTAAGCGAGCGCTCTAACATTTGAGCTACACCCCCGATGGAGAGCCCACTGTTATGCTCAAAAGCTGATCAGTAATTACGTGACGAATATTTTGGAGAAAGAGGAATGCCGCGTCAAATGAGAATTGGTTTTCTCGCGTCGACGGCTGCTTGTATCGTGCGCTGTTTTGTTTTATAAATCAAGCAAAACATGACCTGCCAAAGCAATGAAAAAAAAGGACTGAAGGTACTGGGTATCAATTCCAGTACCTCTCGCATGCTAAGCGAGGCTCTACCATCTGAGCTACACCCCCGACGGAGAGCCCACTGTTATGCTCACAAGCTGATCGGTAATTACGTGACAAATGCTTTGGAGAAAGAGGGAAGCCGTGTCAAATGAGAACTGGTTTTCTCGCGTCAACGGCTGCTTGTATCCCGCGCTGTTTTGTTTTATAAATCAAGCAAAACTTGACCTGCCGTAGCAATGAATAAGAAAAGGCCTGGAGGTGCTGGGTATTGATCCCAATACCTCTCGCATGCTAAGCGAGCGCTCTACCATTTGACCTACACCACCGATGGAGAGCCCACTGTTATGCTCAAAAGCTGATCGGTAATTACGTGACAAATGCTTTGGAGAAAGAGGGAAGCCGCGTCAAATGAGAACTGGTTTTCTCGCGTCAACGGCTGCTTGTATCGCACGCTGTTTCGTTTTATAAATCAAGCAAAACATGACCTGCCGCAGCAATGAATAAAAAAAGGACTGTAAATGCTGGATATCGATCCCAATACCTCTCGCATGCTAAGCGAGTGCTCTACCATCTGAGCTACACCCCCGACGTAGAGCCCACTGTTATGCTCACAAGCTGATCGGTAATTACGTGACAAATGCTTTGGAGAAAGAGGGAAGCCGTGTCAAATGAGAACTGGTTTTCTCGCGTCAACGGCTGCTTGTATCCCGCGCTGTTTTGTTTTATAAATCAAGCAAAACATGACCTGCCAAAGCAATGAAAAAAAAGGACTGAAGGTACTGGGTATCAATTCCAGTACCTCTCGCATGCTAAGCGAGTGCTCTACCATCTGAGCTACACCCCCGACGGAGAGCCCACTGTTATGCTCACAAGCTGATCGGTAATTACGTGACAAATGCTTTGGAGAAAGAGGGAAGCCGGTTCAAATGAGAACTGGTTTTCTCGCGTCAACGGCTGATTGTATCCCGCGCTGTTTTGTTTTATAAATCAAGCAAAGCATGACCTGCCGAAGCAATGAATAAGAAAAGGCCTGGAGGTGCTGGGTATTGATCCCAATACCTCTCGCATGCTAAGCGAGTGCTCTACCATCTGAGCTACACCCCCGACGGAGAGCCCACTGTTATGCTCACAAGCTGATCGGTAATTACGTGACAAATGCTTTGGAGAAAGAGGAATGCCGCGTCAAATGAGAATTGGTTTTCTCGCGTCGACGGCTGCTTGTATCGTGCGCTGTTTTGTTTTATAAATCAAGCAAAACATGACCTGCCAAAGCAATGAAAAAAAAGGACTGAAGGTACTGGGTATCAATTCCAGTACCTCTCGCATGCTAAGCGAGTGCTCTACCATCTGAGCTACACCCCCGACGGAGAGCCCACTGTTATGCTCACAAGCTGATCGGTAATTACGTGACAAATGCTTTGGAGAAAGAGGGAAGCCGTGTCAAATGAGAACTGGTTTTCTCGCGTCAACGGCTGCTTGTATCCCGCGCTGTTTTGTTTTATAAATCAAGCAAAACATGACCTGCCGAAGCAATGAATAAGAAAAGGCCTGGAGGTGCTGGGTATTGATCCCAATACCTCTCGCATGCTAAGCGAGCGCTCTACCATTTGAGCTACACCCCCGATGGAGAGCCCACTGTTATGCTCAAAAGCTGATCAGTAATTACGTGACGAATATTTTGGAGAAAGAGGAATGCCGCGTCATATGAGAATTGGTTTTCTCGCGTCGACGGCTGCTTGTATCGTGCGCTGTTTTGTTTTATAAATCAAGCAAAACATGACCTGCCAAAGCAATGAAAAAAAAGGACTGAAGGTACTGGGTATCGATCCCAGTATCTCTCGCATGCTAAGCGAGCGCTCTACCATTTGAGCTACACCTCCGACGGAGAGTACATAGTTATGCTCACAAGCTGATCGGTAATTACGTGACAAATGCTTTGGAGAAAGAGGGAAGCCGTGTCAAATGAGAACTGGTTTTCTCGCGTCAACGGCTGTTTGTATCCCGCGCTGTTTTGTTTTATAAATCAAGCAAAACATGACCTGCCGAAGCAATGAATAAGAAAAGGCCTGGAGGTGCTGGGTATCGATCCCAGTACCTCTCGCATGCTAAGCGAGCGCTCTACCATCTGAGCTACACCCCCGAAGGAGAGTACATAGTTATGCTCACAAGCTGATTGGTAATTGCGTGACAAATGCTTTGGAGAAAGAGGAAAGCCGCGTCAACTGAGAGCTGGTTTTCTCGCGTCGACGGCTGCTTGTATCGCGCGCTGTTTTCTTTTATGAATCAAGCAAAACATGACCTGCCGCAGCAACGAATAAAAAAGGACTGGAGGTGCTGGGTATCGATCCCAGTACCTCTCGCATGCCAAGCGAGCACTCTACCATCTGAGCTACACCCCCTTTTTTTTTTTCTTTATTTCCGGTTTACTTCACATGCGGGTTGCTACGCTTAATATATTACAATTCACATCAAGCAATACAAAAAAACTGGAAAATAACTAAGCCCGTCAAGCATTACTATAACACATCACGTTCTAGAATTCCTTCATGGTCAGTAGGGCTTCTACCCTTTCTACCCATAAAGGTACACATTCATCTGTTCTTACTACCTCGAGTAATCTTGAGATGCTTTCTTTAAAATACTCTCTTGCTGGTCTTCTGTCTGGGTCACAATAAAATCCAGCCATTCTAGAGCGCCATATACTGTGCAAGGCAGTCATCATAATAAAATCGAAAGGTAATCCATCCTCATTCTCTATATCCAAATACCTGATCCCATGAGGATCTAACGGGAACTCTTTTTTGATTGTCCTTTGTAATACGTCCCAAAAATAAACTCCTTCCCAACAGTGCAGAAAAACATGGTCAATTGTTTCCGGTTTCTTACAGATCAGACAGTGAGATCCCCGAGGCATATAAAACCCACGCTCCTCTAGGAAGGTTCTTACAGGAAGTGTTCCAGTGTGTAATTTGAAAAAGAACGTTTTCGCACTTGGAGCTGCTGGCATTTTTTTAACTCGTTTAAGTACATTCTGGCCCTTGCGTGCTGTATATAGCGCTCTGTACAATGGGATGGGGAGCATCGTGTCACATAAATCTTTGTACAGTTTTTTCTTTCCAACAGACCACAGGTAGTCAGTTGAAAACCGAACACACAAAAACCGCACGCTGGCCACAACTTCCTTCATGTATCCTTGCACAGCCCCTGTGGTAACATGAGTGCTCACAACAAACTCGGGCAACAGTCTACTTAGTCTTGTTTGACACACTGTTAGTAGGAAAGGATCTCTTGTCTCGCGAAAAAAGAAAAACCTATTTACTAACTGCTTGATAAACAGATGTCCTAGCCCAAGGCCTCCACACTTCACCCGTCTGAACAAATTCGTGCGACTGCACCTTTCCCAGTTAGAACCCCACACAAATACTGCAAACACCCGATGTAATTTTTGCACATTGACCCGGGAACAGTACAGCACTTGCATCACATACCACAGCTTTGACACAAAAAACCAGTTGCATGCAGTAGCCCTAGCAAACATGGACAGATAGGTTGCATTCCACCTATTCGCTTTCTCTTTAATTTCTTTCGTTTGCTGTGTCCAATATTCATCAGTACTTTTGTATGACTCAAGCGGTACTCCGAGATATTTAACTGGCGTTCTTGTCCATTTAATTGCTGCAAAAAATTCTGGTGTTGAAGGCCAATATCCATGCCAGAAGCCGAGGCATTTACCCCAGTTTATGTGGCTTCCTGTAACTTCGGCAAAAGATTTAGAAACTCTGATTGATTCTTCAATACCTACATAGGAAGTGCTACAAATAGCAACATCATCAGCGTATGCGAGTAGCTTGACCTCTGAAGATTGTACTCTAAACCCATTAATGATGTCATTCTGCAATATCGACCTACATAAAGTTTCAATATAGATGCAAAACAAAAGTGGACTAACAGGGCAACCTTGACGCACTGAGCGCTCAATTCTAATGGGGGGGCCCAATGTCTTGTTAATAATTAGTCTCGTACTACCATTCCGGTATGCCATGGCTACTCCGTCAATAATTATCTTACCAACATTAATGTGCTCCAATACTGCAAACAAAAGAGCGTGGGCAACGCAATCAAACGCTTTCTCCAGATCCAGCTGAAGTATGGCCACACGAGCTTGACTGGTGTCAACACATTCGAGCACGGATCGCATTTTATGAACATTTGTAGCTATTGACCGCCCTTTGATTCCACACGTTTGGTGTGGACCAACGATATCTTTTATAACTGACTGAAGTCTAGCTGCCAAAATTTTCATTAATATTTTGTAGTCTACATTTGTCAGTGCGATTGGCCTGTACGCTGTAACGTGCCTGAGCTTTTCAACCTCGTCTGTTTTCGGAATCAGAACGGTACGCGATTCACCAAAGGATGGTGGTAATTTCTTTTCCTGATATGCCTCATTAAATACGCCCGCAAGTATTGAAGACAATTCACTTTTAAAACATTTGTACCACTTGGCACAAAGACCATCTGGTCCTGGAGATTTCCCGGGATTTAACTTATCAATCGCCCGTTCAACTTCAGATGCAGATATAGATAATTCCAAAGCGTTTTTCACTTCCTCATTCACTTGCGGCATGCGTCCTAAATATTCTTCTTTAAATCTTTCTAGGTTTACCTGTCTACACGCAAAAAGGGTTTCAAAATGACTTGAAAATACGGATAAAATGCTGTCCGTGTCGGTTACTTCGTGACCGTCCTTCTCTATTTTTTCGATATGATTCCGTCGAGCGTTCGTTTTCTCCACGCCTAACGCTCTTTTGGTCGGCGTCTCTCCAGCCGCTAATGCCTCAGCCCTAGCACGGACGAGTGCACCGCGGTAGCGTTCCTCGTCAAACAGAGCAAGTTTCTGCTTAATATTGCGTATGTCAATTTTATATTCTCCCGGTTGTTTGCACTCCAAGTCTATTAGTCTTTCCAAAGTCTTTCGGAGTTCTTTTTCTTTCTTTTTCCTTTCGTAACTCAATGCGCAAGAACGATCAATAGCTTTTATTTTTATTCGCTGCTTGAACTCTTCCCATTGTACTGCAAGTTTAACTTCATCCTCCATTTTTATTTCATTGATACAGTTCAATACCTGATCTAAGAAATACTCGTCAGTGATCAAAGTGGAATTCATCTTCCACAGCTCCCATGAGAAAGTTCCATCTTTTGTTTTCTCTCCCATATCACATTTGACTAAACAATGATCACTGAAGTGTATTGGGTAGACAGCATATGTCTTACAGTGGGCTATTAATTCAAGCGACACGTAAATGCGATCAAGACGCGCATGGCTATTCCCCTGAAAATGTGTGAAACGCACATCCCGCGTTCCCTCCATACAGCTGCCCACGTCTTCTAACTCAAATTCAGTAACTACGTCCGCTAGCGTCCTACTACTTTTATCGTAAATGGCGCGTCCGTTTGCTCGATCTCGCCCATTGAGGACGCAGTTAAAATCACCCAGTAATACATATTTCCTTTCCAAAGTGAAATGCTGCTTTAGGCTTGAAAAAAACATTGATCGCTCCTCGCAAATGGTTGGTGCATAAATACACACTATACGCCACTGACATTCATTGAATACTAAATCACAGTAAACCAATCTACCAGACGGGCAAGAAAAGGTATCTTGCACTACCAGACCAGGTACCTTCTTTATGAACAAAACACAGCCTGCAGAAGTGCCTATTGCTTGAGTTACAATTGCGTAGTAACGCGTCGTGAACCTCAGCACCATGCCCCGGGCCTCCTCCTCACCGTCTACTTTTGTTTCTTGTACAGCTAGTATATCCAAATCATGATCCACGAGCAGCCTGTAGACTTGGCTCTGTTTCCGCTTGGCGGCAAGACCTCGAACATTTAACGTAGCCACTCTAAGTTTCGGTACAACAGCCATGTCTACATAGTTAAGAAGTTAGCCCGGGGCATGGTGCTTACCTTCGGCGTCTAGCATAGAGCTAGACATCTTCGGAGCCTCCAGGTGGACCCGTGCCACTGGAGGACAAATGTGGCCAGTGATTGTCCGATATCGGGTTGGGACGCAGCCTTGTGCTGCTGCGTCTGAACGAAGTTGCCGCCTTCGCAGGTGGCCCCTCTTCTTGCTTTTCGCTGGACGCCTCACGCCGTCCTGCAGACTGCTCGTGGGGTCTTTTGCTTGGCGCCCCACCACTGATACTCTCGCACGACACTGGAAGATCGGTTAATTCACCCGGCTCAGGCTCCTTCGATGGGGTGCTTGTGAAGCCTTCTTCGGTTTGGCCGGCTGGCTCTTGAGTAACCACCTCCCCAGCTGCTATGTCCGCTTTGGCTGCTGGTTCATCACCACCAGTCGGTGTAACTGTACCTGTTGAAGCTTCTGGGTTTGCCGCGTCGCCCGCGCCTTTCGCCGCGTCTTCAGCCTCGGTCACGTCCATCACCAACTCTGCTGTGTCGTCACCTTCGGCTGATCCGATAGCCGATGCGTACGTGCGCATGCACGCATCTTCGCTGTGGCCGAACCGCCGACAACGCGAGCATCGGGGTACCTTACACTCTCTCCTAACATGGCCGGTACCTTGGCAGCGCAGACACTGCATTGGCCGACCAGGTGCAACCACAAGTGCCAGTTCACCAGCCACCCTGATTTGATGCGGAAGATCTTCAACCTTCACGCCACTCTTGAGCTTAAGAAGCACAGTCCGTGTGGTTGAACCCTTGTCGCTGACACCTTGAACACGCCATTGCTCCCTTGTGACTTGTACGACCTTCCCAAAAGCCGCCAACGCCGTTCGCACGTCTTCATCGTTGACGCCGTACAGCAGCCAATGAACACGCAGCCGCACCTGCTGATCCTGGGGGTCTACGATGATGCAGCGTCGGCCCTTGACTTTCAGCTCCTTCACGTCCAGCAAGCGTTTCGTAGCGTCCGCGTTGTTCATGGTGACTGCCCAGACATGATTTATCTGGTAGGCCCCCAGTGCCAACACCTCCGGCAGCAGTCCTGTAGGTCCGAGCGCGTCTCGGAAATCTTCGACTCGATACGGTCTGCCGCGCACATCACCGTGTAAAAACACGGTGTTTTGCGCGACGCGTCCCTTGGGCAGTGGTGGCAAAATAATCTCATATCCTGCGTCTTGGTCTTCGGTCATCCTGTTACCGCGGCTAGTATGTGCCGCAAACGCCGCTCCTACGGAGCACATGATTCCTGCGTCCGACGCGCGTGAGTGCCGACGAAAGAAAGATCTGAGCTACACCCCCGACGGAGAGTCAATTGTTATGCTCACAAGCTGATCGGTAATTACGTGACGAATATCTCGGAGAAAGAAGAAAGCCACGTCAGCTGAGAATTGCTTTTCTCGCGTCGACGGCTGCTTGTATCGTGCGCTGTTTTGTTTTATAAATCAAGCAAAACATGACCTGCCAAAGCAATGAAAAAAAAGGACTGAAGGTACTGGGTATCGATCCCAGTATCTCTCGCATGCTAAGCGAGCGCTCTACCATTTGAGCTACACCTCCGACGGAGAGTACATAGTTATGCTCACAAGCTGATCGGTAATTACGTGACAAATGCTTTGGAGAAAGAGGGAAGCCGTGTCAAATGAGAACTGGTTTTCTCGCGTCAACGGCTGTTTGTATCCCGCGCTGTTTTGTTTTATAAATCAAGCAAAACATGACCTGCCGAAGCAATGAATAAGAAAAGGCCTGGAGGTGCTGGGTATCGATCCCAGTACCTCTCGCATGCTAAGCGAGCGCTCTACCATCTGAGCTACACCCCCGAAGGAGAGTACATAGTTATGCTCACAAGCTGATTGGTAATTGCGTGACAAATGCTTTGGAGAAAGAGGGAAGCCGTGTCAAATGAGAACTGGTTTTCTCGCGTCGACGGTTGCTTGTATCGCGCGCTGTTTTCTTTTATGAATCAAGCAAAACATGACCTGCCGCAGCAACGAATAAAAAAGGACTGGAGGTGCTGGGTATCGATCCCAGTACCTCTCGCATGCCAAGCGAGCGCTCTACCATCTGAGCTACACCCCCGACGGAGAGTCAATTGTTATGCTCACAAGCTGATCGGTAATTACGTGACGAATATCTTGGAGAAAGAAGAAAGCCACGTCAGCTGAGAATTGCTTTTCTCGCGTCGACGGCTGCTTGTATCGCGCACTGTTTTGTTTTATAAATCAGGCAAAACATGACCTGCCACAGCAACGAATAAAAAAAGGACTGGAGGTGCTGGGTATCGATCCCAGCCCCTCTCGCATGCTAAGCGAGCGCTCTACCATCTGAGCTACACCCCCGATGGAGAGTTCATAGTTATGCTCACAAGCTGATCGGTAATTACGTGACGAATATATTGGAGAAAGAGGAAAGCCGCGTCAACTGAGAGCTGGTTTTCTCGCGTCGACGGCTGCTTGTATCGCGCGCTGTTTTCTTTTATGAATCAAGCAAAACATGACCTGCCGCAGCAACGAATAAAAAAGGACTGGAGGTGCTGGGTATCGATCCCAGTACCTCTCGCATGCCAAGCGAGCACTCTACCATCTGAGCTACACCCCCGACGGAGAGTCAATTGTTATGCTCACAAGCTGATCGGTAATTACGTGACGAATATCTCGGAGAAAGAAGAAAGCCACGTCAGCTGAGACTTGCTTTTCTCGCGTCGACGGCTGCTTGTATCGCGCACTGTTTTGTTTTATAAATCAGGCAAAACATGACCTGCCACAGCAACGAATAAAAAAAGGACTGGAGGTGCTGGGTATCGATCCCAGCCCCTCTCGCATGCTAAGCGAGCGCTCTACCATCTGAGCTACACCCCCGAATTCTTTTCATGGTATTTAATAAAGTACTTGGGCAATCAAGACAATATCAAGCGAACAAAAGTACAATCAAATCGCCAAAGTAAGCGCTCAAGCGTTACTCATAAACACTAAATGGCAAACACAGTGTGAGTTCCTCACATGAAGAGTTCTTCACATCGTGTTATACAAACAAAAAGGGGTGAGGTCAAACAGTTCTCTAAGACGGAGTACCATTCCGGTCTAAAGTCTAGCTCGTCGTAGATGTTTTTTAGGTGGATAGCCATTTGAATGAAGTGTGCGCTTGAAGAGGTGGTGGGCTCTGCATTGCGGTCTTGCATTCGTGTCTTCCACAAGCTGTGCAAACTCCTGAGAAAAAACATATCATATGGTACTTCATCAAGTGTTGCTGGCAGAAGATAACATATTGTGTGAGAATTAATGACGAAATGTTTTTTAAGTGCTCGCTGAAGGACATCCCAAAATAGTATGGCATCTTTGCTGGTAACAAGCAATGTTCAATCGTTTCCGGCACATCACATAGACGGCAGTTAACAGACGGAATGAAAATACCTTTTCTTTCTAACCATGTGTTTACCGCCAATGTTTCAGAGTGGAGTATATAGAAGAATGTTTTGAATTCGGTGGTATGTACATTTTGCGCACTCGCTTCAACACATCGTGACCAGGAAGATTGGCGTACAGTGAACGGTACAATGGAGGTGAGAAGAGTGTACTCAGTAGGTCCTTATAAAGCACCTTGCGCGTTAATGAGTACAGGTATTCTACAGAGAAGCGAGCTTTAAGGAACTGAACTCCGAGGTAAACCTCCTGCATGAATCCCCACAAGCATGGGCGTTCGGAAAAGTTGGATGAAACAATTAAATCTGGTAAGCAATCAACAAGTGTAACCTGCAAGAAGGAACGGATTACAGGATGGGAATTGTCTCGAAAAAAGATGAATCGGGACACTATTTGCCATAGATAAAGGTGTTTTAGTCCTAACCCACCCTCAATAACTGGTTTGAATATATTATCACGACGCATGGGCTCAAAAGTCGAAGACCATATGAAAGTAGCGAAAATCCGATGAAAGCGTTGTTTATAGAATCTTGCGCAATGAATAAGTTGCAATACATCGTAATTTTTGTCGCTAAGAAAGTATTGCAAGCTTCAGCTCTCCCAAATATCGAAAGTCGATAGGGCACAATTGACTGGGCCTGTCGTTCGAGCTTAGGGACACGTTCCTTCCAGTAATGCGCACTGAATCTATATGCATGCAATGGTACACCGAGGTATGTTGGAGGAGTTCTTGTCCAACAAATCCCTGCAAAGTGGTTCGGTGTGCTACCCCACAAGCCAAACCACAGTCCTAAACTTTTAGAGGCATTTAAACGAGCTCCTGATACTACGCCAAACTTTTAAATAGTATATACCACATTTTCGACACTTGGTTTATCTGTGCAAAAGAATGCGACATCATCTGCATAAGCCAATACTTTAACCTCACTGCCTAATATTCTAAAGCCACGAATGCAACTCGACTGTATTATGCTAAAGCACAGTGGTTCTAGATAAAGTGCAAATAAAAGAGCTGACATCGGGCATCCCTGTTTCACACAAGAGCGAATAGAAACTGGCTTGGAGAGTTGACCATTAACTATCAGACGAGTTGAGCATTCATTATAGCATAATTTAACGCCTTTAGGAACAACTTTGCCAACATGAGCTTGCTCGAGAAGAGAAAAAAGGAAGGAATGACGAACACGATCAAAAGCTTTTGCAAGGTCTACCTGTAGCATTGCAAGATGCTTTTGAGAACCATGACAGTATTGAAGCACTGTTCGAGCGACATGTATATTGGTTTGTATGGATCGACCTCTGATCCCACATGTCTGATGAGACCCAATGAGGATCGACATAGCAAATTGCAACCTATTTGCTAATACTTCTGCGAAAATTTTGTAGTCCACATTTTACAGCGATATTGGTCTGTAGCCCTCAACGAAGCGAAGTTTTTCCTTGTCAGTTGTTTTCGGTATTAACACAGTGTGACTTTTCCAAAAAGATTGTGGGAGTGCATCCATGTCGTAACTCATCTGAAAAATATTCAGCAATATAGGAGCAAGCGTTTTCATGAAAGCTTTGTAAAATTCGCCTGAGATGCCATCAGGCCCCGGTGTTTTCAATAAAGGCAAGTTGTCGATTGCTTGCTCGATTTCCTGTAGAGTAATGGGCCCATTAATGACTTCACAATCACTGTCCTTCAGGGGGTTCACAAGAGAAACAAAACTAGCCTTGAGGTGAGCGTCAGGATCATCAGAGGGAGAGCTAAATAAGCTGTTATAGTACGTTTCGAAGGCCAAAGTAATGTCTCCGTTATCTTTTATGAGCACATCGTTAAAGTAAAAGTCTGGAATGACTTTAGAAATCGCATGGCGTTCCTCATCAAGTAAAGCTTGGCGCGTCGGTTGCTCAGAATTTAAAGTGCGCTGGTTCCGAGATCTAATACGTGCTCCTTGGTAGCAAGCAGCATCATATCTCTGTAGTCGGCACTTAATATTCTCAATATTTTTGATGTACTTTCCCGGCATTTCACATTCCATCTCATAAAGATTGCAAAGACTTTTAACAAGTATCTTTTCATCATTCTTTCTATAGAAAGACTTAACAGCCCCCATTTCCAAAGTTATAGAGCGAACTTCTTGTTTAAAAAGCTCCCAAGCAGCGAAGATATGAAAACCTATCGAAAAAGATTGCTTCAATGCCATGTGGACGCGGTTCATGAATTCCTGATCACAGAGGAGCTTCGCATTCATTTTCCAAAGGGCCCACTGGGGACGGAATTGTTTGTGAAGATTTTCACCAATTTGCGCTATGGCAATACAATGGTCTGAGAATGATACAGCTTCGGTGCTGCAGGAAATTTTACGAGATAGGAGTGATGAGGACATGTAAATCCGGTCATGGCGAGCATGAGAGCTGCCTTGTACTCTTGTATATGCTGTTGCCCGATTCGAGACCCCGATGTCAGTTAGTCCTGAACTATCTACAATACCGGATAAAAGCTCACCACTCCTGTCTCTCTTTCCAGACGAATTATAACGATCAATAGCTTCACATACGCAGTTGAAATCTCCCATAAGTACCGTGCATCTGTCGACGTCAATTAAATTACGCACTTTTTCAAATAACTCAAGCCGTTTCGGAACATCATTAAACGCATATAGATTGATAATTCTCCATGGCACTCCTTGCAACAAAAAATCACAGCATATATACCTGCCCTCTTCATCAACACTAGTGCACAATGCTGAACAGGGTAGGCTTTTTCCCAGAAACAACCTACAGCCCGCAGATAAACTTTTAGCATGTGAGACACACACATTAAACTGAGACAGAAAAGGCCACAGGGCCTTCTCGGTCTCTTCCTCGCTCTCGATCTTTGTCTCTTGGATGGCGACAAAGTCGAGACGCTTCCGATTGAGAAGTCTACGGAGTTGTGCTTGTTTCTGCGAAGACCTAAGGCCGCGTACGTTCAAAGTGGCAAATATGAGTCGCTCAGACAGCGCCATGGTTACTACCTTCTAATTCGCTTATCGTCCCACTTGATCAGTACCAAGAGTTGGCGCTGAGGCTTCCCGTGAGCCCCCAGCAGGCCTCCTAGATCGGGATCGGCGACACTTCCCCTTTGGCATGGACTTTCGGAGACGGCGTGACTCCCTAGTCACTGACGCTGGGTCACTCCTTTTGCTTGAATCCGAGCATGACGATGCGCGACGTTTCAGTATTGCTGTATCCGTAGAGATCTGCATATCATCTTCCGACACTGCACCATGATGAAAAGCTACACCCCCGATTGAGAGTCAATTGTTATGCTCACAAGCTGATCGGTAATTACGTGACGAATATTTTGGGGAAAGAGGGAAGTCGCGTCAGCTGAGAACTGGTTTTCTCGCGTCGACGGCTGCTTGTATAGCACACTGTTTTGTTTTATAAATCAAACAAAAAATGACCTGCCACAGCAACGAATAAGAAAAGAGGTCTGGAGGTGCTGGGTATCGATCTCAGTACCACTCGCATGCTAAGCGAGCGCTCTACCATCTGAGCTACACCTCCGACGGAGAGTCAATTGTTATGCTCACAAGCTGATCGGTAATTACGTGACGAAAATTTTGGAGAAACAAGGAAGCCGCGTCAGCTGAGAACTGCTTTTCTCGCGTCGACAGCTGCTTGTATAGCGCACTGTTTTGTTTTATAAATGAAGCAAAACATGACCTGCCAAAGCAATGAATAAAAAAAAGGACTGGAGGTGCCGGGTATCGATCCCAGTACCTCTCGCATGCTAAGCGAGCGCTCTACTATCTGAGCTACTGTTAAGTTTGGCCTAGAAATTCATCTGGGCAGTCGCCGTTGTTAGTAAGCCGGTCCTATGGAAAGGCTCTCAATCCCTTCGGCGCCCAGTCTGACAGACGCTGTCGAAGAGTTGAGCAATTATCCAGACCAAACAGCAAGCAAAGGTGAGTTCCCGTCCTTCAAATGTGGACCCTTTTGTCGTCCCTTCAAGCAGAAGCGGTGACTAATGGACTCGGCGACTCATCGGGCAACGGGAAAGCTGGCGTGACCGGCGACAGAGCTGATGGCGGAGCGGTGCTTCTTTAATCCTCAGTCAAGTAGCCGACCGGCCGACTGTCTATGTCCGCCAGGCATTGTCCCTGCTGGCCGGAGGAGGAGACCTCGTGTCGGCGCGACGCCACGACGAAAGAAGGCAACAGGGACGGCGTCTTCCTGAAAGAGCCCGTGACGGCCACCGCAGATCGCCCCGCTAATTGGGCGAGCTGTGCGGTGGACCCTTTGAAGTATGCGGCCAGGGTCGTGGGAACTCTCGACTAACGGCACACACACGACGAGAAAGAGCCCTGCTGGCGCCACCACAGTGCAGTGTTCACGTGGACCGTGCATGCTCGCCCCCCCCACCTGTGTGTGCGTGATTGGTGTTCGACTCAGAGAGAAGGAGCCCGACAGGACTTAAAACGACGCCGCAGAGTGCTGGACGTCGCTCTGAACTATGTAACGTTCAGCCACCACGCTCGTGGTTTGGGAAACCACTATCCCTTCTTTTCTGTAAATATGTGTAAATAATGTCATAAACCCTGTTTGTTCTCGTATCCTCCAGTGTCCTTCCTTTCGAACCTTAACAACTGGTTGGCAGCGGTGGGATGCCATCAGCGAACGACCTACCTTCTTCCTTCCCGACCCTGTACAACTGTTTGGCAGCGGTGAGATGAACTTCACGACATGGTGCTGTGCTGTGGTGAGTGCTTGGTCTTTGCTTTGACTTTCCAGGCTTCAATTGTGTGAGTTTATTAGAAGCTGGATTGTGTGTGAATTAGGGAGACTACCTTTTGTGAGTTTTGAGTTGTAGATATCACCTAATTATGTGTGAAATGCAGGACCAAAGTACAACGGCAATCATGGAGGTGAGGACACTGCTAAAAGATGGTCTTTTGTAAATTGGTGAAGACCTGGGTATTAAGGTTAAGGAAGGAATGGGCAGTTTTGAAATTTTAGAGCTAATTTTGGAAAGCTCCAGTGAGGTGGATATTGAATACGCGTTAAAAGCTTTAAAAAGGTTGGAGGAACGAACACAGAAAAAAGAAAGGGAAGAAAAGGAAAAAAAGGGATAGAAAAGAGCGTAATCGAGCACGCGCCTTGGTGCTCGAACAATTGGAAGAGAAAATCGAGGCAATGAGGCGGAAGATTCAGCCATCCACAAGTGTAGCGCACGAGAAGTGCGACGATCAAATTAGTGAGGTGCAGTTTAGAGCCAAAGACAAGGCTGGCACGTGTGAAAATAGCAGCAGTTTCAAAGCCAAATCGAGTTTGAGAGCTGCGAAAGGTGCTGCTCTGAGTAGAGAGGCCGACAAAGGCCAGAGCGTGTGCGACGAGGTGCTGTGCCAGTTAGATGCTAGCGAAACAGCTAGGATATCTGTAGATAGGCTGGTACAGGCCTCAACTGAGGTTGTCGCGACGGTGAAACTTGCAAACAATGTGGTAGTAGGCAAGGAAACCGGAGAAAGTTCAGGAGCAGCAGCCGAAGCAGAGAATGAGAATCACAGTACAGTGGCCGACAGCTCCTACCTATTCGAGGTAGATTGTGTGAAGGAAAACTGCGGCGGTGTTCTTGAGTGTGTTGAGCTTTCCACGAGTCTAAAGTGCGAGAGAGATGATTTTGCAGAAAATCATTTAGACTGCGTGGATTCAACAGCTGACGCAAGGTGTGTGAGGGTTCGCGAGTGTGAGATGCGATCAGGAGGCTCGGAAATGAGAAGCAAAAAGCGGCGCAGACGCAAGAGACGCCAAAAAGCCGCGAGCGCGAAAAAAGGCACTACGCGTGTTAAAGAAAGCTCACAAAATTTGAGCATAGCATGCAAAATTAGGCGTTTCACATCGGCGTCAAAGTTGTCCTACATGAGTCCGAGCCACCGGACAACAAGTAAAAGAACAGTGGGTTTTTTACAAATGCAATCACGTGGAAAGGGCAAGTATCATGGGTTGCCTTTGAACTGTAGTACTACCAATGAATCAACCTGCGACCAATTTCAAACCAATGAGGGAAAGGTCGGTCGCAAACGCCGCCGTAAAAGGAAGAAGCGTACACGAGTGACAAAGCGAAGGGATGAAGGAGGTAGCAATCAGCCGGGTGAACAACGGAAAAGTGGGTTATCGGCCAGTTCGACAGGGAGGCCTTTGTGTCGTGCAGCGAAACGCCAGCGGCGAGGTGGTAGGCCGCAGCGCGCATCCTCGCGACGGTATGCGCGGGGGAGATTTAGGGCTTTTCATAGAAAGGAGGCTCGACGTGGTCCTAGAAGAAAGGCCAAAATAGCTAAACACCGCTCGGAAGCTAGACCAAAGAGGACACTGTCACTCTTTCCCTTGAATTGCTCGGGTTCCCTCTGCCAGATTGACAAAAGCCCGCAGAAATCGCGAATGATGCGTGACTGCGCCTTTCAGCTTGTAGCACTTACGCGACATTGCCTCGCGCGCCCTCGAAATCCGCCAAGTCTTCGACCGCCACGTGTACGACTGAAGAGGGAGCGACAGCTGTAGGCTGGAGAGTCGGACACAGGAGTTTTTTTGGAAACATATTTGTTTGTTTATATTTGATTTTAAAGCGGTGTTCCTGTGGCATCTTCATGGCTAGTTTGTTTAGATGAAGTTTTTTCTCCTTCTAGATTACAAAAAAAACATTGCAAGTGTTTTTACTTGAGTTACAGGGAAATGGCCTACGGTTAGGAGTGCGATTGGTGTCCTACCGTTCTTTGAATGAGAATGATGTCGTGCTAGGGCGCACAGCATCGTCCTGTGCGTTCTTTAAAAACATGGGCTGGCATGACGCTACATTCAGTTAATGAGCGTGTTAGTACACGAGTTGCATTTCACTTTGTGATTTTAGTATGTGCTCAGGGATCAGGTGGATTCTTTAGCTGAGCATTATGTTATGTACTGAACGTTGAGAATAGGGATGCGTTTTAAGGGTTTACACAGTTCGGTTATTGAGAGAATAGAGAATGCGCCCAGTTACCTTTTGTAGGTTCAGGCTGCATTTGTGTGGAATTTAGGTATTTGGTTGTGTTTCATGAAATGAGTCATGAAGTTAAATGTAAGTTACAACTTAGTAGTGCGGATAGTAGGAGAAAGCTAGTTTTGTAAAGGATAGGATTATGGTTATATGGGGCCAAATTATGTTTGCCTTTGTGTGCTTTTCTCATCATTTTGATTGGTTTCAGATATGAAAACCAATCGAAAAAGATTGCCTCAATTCTATGTGGACGCGATTCATGAATTCCTGATCACAGAGAAGCTTCGCATTCATTTTCCAAAGGGCCCACTGGGGACGGAATTGTTTGTGACGATTTTCACCAATTTGCGCTATGGCAATACAATGGTCTGAGAATGATACAGCTTCGGTGCTGCAGGAAATTTTACGAGATAGGAGTTATGAGGACACGTAAATCCGGTCAAGGCGAGCATGAGAGCTGCCTTGTACTCTTGTATATGCTGTTGCCCGATTCGAGACCCCAATGTCAATTAGTCCTGAACTATCTACAATACCGGATAAAAGCTCACCACTCCTGTCTCTCTTTCCAGACGAATTATAACGATCAATAGCTTCACATACGCAGTTGAAATCTCCCATAAGTACCGTGCATCTGTCGACGTCAATTAAATTACGCACTTTTTCAAATAACTCAAGCCGTTTCGGAACATCATTAAACGCATATAGATTGATAATTCTCCATGGCACTCCTTGCAACAAAAAATCACAGCATATATACCTGCCCTCTTCATCAACACTAGTGCACAATGCTGAACAGGGTAGGCTTTTTCTCAGAAACAACCAACAGCCCGCAGATAAACTTTTAGCATGTGAGACACACACATTAAACTGAGACAGAAAAGGCCACAGGGCCTTCTCGGTCTCTTCCTCACTCTCGATCTTTGTCTCTTGGATGGCGACAAAGTCGAGACGCTTCCGATTGAGAAGTCTACGGAGTTGTGCTTGTTTCTGCGAAGACCTAAGGCCGCGTACGTTCAAAGTGGCAAATATGAGTCGCTCAGACAGCGCCATGGTGACTACCTTCTAATTCGCTTATCGTCCCACTTGATCAGTCCCAAGAGTTGGCGCTGAGGCTTCCCGTGAGCCCCCAGCAGGCCTCCTAGATCGGGATCGGCGACACTTCCCCTTTGGCATGGACTTTCGGAGACGGCGTGACTCCCTAGTCACTGACGCTGGGTCACTCCTTTTGCTTGAATCCGAGCATGACGATGCGCGACGTTTCAGTATTGCTGTATCCGTAGAGATCTGCATATCATCTTCCGACACTGCACCATGATGAAAAGCTACACCCCCGATTGAGAGTCAATTGTTATGCTCACAAGCTGATCGGTAAATACGTGACGAATATTTTTGGGAAAGAGGGAAGTCGCGTCAGCTGAGAACTGGTTTTCTCGTGTCGACGGCTGCTTGTATAGCACACTGCTTTGTTTTATAAATCAAACAAAACATGACCTGCCGCATCAATGAATAAAAAAAGAGGTCTGGAGGTGCTGGGTATCGATCCCAGTACCTCTCGCATGCTAAGCTAGCGCTTTACCATCTGAGCTACACCACCGACGGAGAGTCAATTGTTATGCTCACAAGCTGATCGGTAATTACGTGACGAATATTTTGGGGCAAGAGGGAAGTCGCGTTAGCTGAGAAATGGTTTTCTCGCCTCGACGGCTGCTTGTATAGCACACTGTTTTGTTTTATAAATCAAACAAAAAATGACCTGCCGCATCAATGAATAAAAAAAGAGGTCTGGAGGTGCTGGGTATCGATCCCAGTACCTCTCGCATGCTAAGCTAGCGCTCTACCATCTGAGCTACACCACCGACGGAGAGTCAATTGTTATGCTCACAAGCTGATCGGTAAATACGTGACGAATATTTTGGGGAAAGAGGGAAGTCGCGTCAGCTGAGAACTGGTTTTCTCGTGTCGACGGCTGCTTGTATAGCACACTGCTTCGTTTTATAAATCAAACAAAACATGACCTGCCGCATCAATGAATAAAAAAAGAGGTCTGGAGGTGCTGGGTATCGATCCCAGTACCTCTCGCATGCTAAGCTAGCGCTCTACCATCTGAGCTACACCACCGACGGAGAGTCAATTGTTATGCTCACAAGCTGATCGGTAATTACGTGACGAATATTTTGGGGCAAGAGGGAAGTCGCGTTAGCTGAGAAATGGTTTTCTCGCCTCGACGGCTGCTTGTATAGCACACTGTTTTGTTTCATAAATCAAGCAAAACATGACCTGCCAAGGCAATGAATAAAAAAAAGACTGGAGGTGCTGGGTATCGATCCCAGTACCTCTCGCATGCTAAGCGAGCGCTCTACCATCTGAGCTACACCCCCGACGGAGAGTCAATTGTTATGCTCACAAGCTGATCGGTAATTACGTGACGAATATTTTGGGGAAAGAGGGAAGTCGCGTCAGCTGAGAACTGGTTTTCTCGCGTCGACGGCTGCTTGTATAGCACACTGCTTTGTTTTATAAATCAAACAAAACATGACCTGCCGCATCAATGAATAAAAAAAGAGGTCTGGAGGTGCTGGGTATCGATCCCAGTACCTCTCGCATGCTAAGCTAGCGCTCTACCATCTGAGCTACACCACCGACGGAGAGTCAATTGTTATGCTCACAAGCTGATCGGTAATTACGTGACGAATATTTTGGGGCAAGAGGGAAGTCGCGTCAGCTGAGAAATGGTTTTCTCGCCTCGACGGCTGCTTGTATAGCACACTGTTTTGTTTTATAAATCAAACAAAAAATGACCTGCCACAGCAACGAATAAGAAAAGAGGTCTGGAGGTGCTGGGTATCGATCTCAGTACCTCTCGCATGCTAAGCGAGCGCTCTACCATCTGAGCTACACCTCCGACGGAGCGTCAATTGTTATGCTCACAAGCTGATCGGTAATTACGTGACGAAAATTTTGGAGAAACAAGGAAGCCGCGTCAGCTGAGAACTGCTTTTCTCGCGTCGACAGCTGCTTGTATAGCGCACTGTTTTGTTTTATAAATGAAGCAAAACATGACCTGCCAAAGCAATGAATAAAAAAAAGGACTGGAGGTGCCGGGTATCGATCCCAGTACCTCTCGCATGCTAAGCGAGCGCTCTACTATCAGAGCTACTGTTAAGTTTGGCCTAGAAATTCATCTGGGCAGTCGCCGTTGTTAGTAAGCCGGTCCTATGGAAAGGCTCTCAATCCCTTCGGCGCCCAGTCTGACAGACGCTGTCGAAGAGTTGAGCAATTATCCAGACCAAACAGCAAGCAAAGGTGAGTTCCCGTCCTTCAAATGTGGACCCTTTTGTCGTCCCTTCAAGCAGAAGCGGTGACTAATGGACTCGGCGACTCATCGGGCAACGGGAAAGCTGGCGTGACCGGCGACAGAGCTGATGGCGGAGCGGTGCTTCTTTAATCCTCAGTCAAGTAGCCGACCGGCCGACTGTCTATGTCCGCCAGGCATTGTCCCTGCTGGCCGGAGGAGGAGACCTCGTGTCGGCGCGACGCCACGACGAAAGAAGGCAACAGGGACGGCGTCTTCCTGAAAGAGCCCGTGACGGCCACCGCAGATCGCCCCGCTGATTGGGCGAGCTGTGCGGTGGACCCTTTGAAGTATGCGGCCAGGGTCGTGGGAACTCTCGACTAACGGCACACACACGACGAGAAAGAGCCCTGCTGGCGCCACCACAGTGCAGTGTTCACGTGGACCGTGCATGCTCGCCCCCCCACCTGTGTGTGCGTGATTGGTGTTCGACTCAGAGAGAAGGAGCCCGACAGGACATAAAACGACGCCGCAGAGTGCTGGACGTCGCTCTGAACTATGTAACGTTCAACCACCACGCTCGTGGTTTGGGAAACCACTATCCCTTCTTTTCTGTAAATATGTGTAAATAATGTCATAAACCCTGTTTGTTCTCGTATCCTCCAGTGTCCTTCCTTTCGAACCTTAACAACTGGTTGGCAGCGGTGGGATGCCATCAGCGAACGACCTACCTTCTTCCTTCCCGACCCTGTACAACTGTTTGGCAGCGGTGAGATGAACTTCACGACATGGTGCTGTGCTGTGGTGAGTGCTTGGTCTTTGCTTTGACTTTCCAGGCTTCAATTGTGTGAGTTTATTAGAAGCTGGATTGTGTGTGAATTAGGGAGACTACCTTTTGTGAGTTTTGAGTTGTAGGTATCACCTAATTATGTGTGAAATGCAGGACCAAAGTACAACGGCAATCATGGAGGTGAGGACACTGCTAAAAGATGGTCTTTTGTAAATTGGTGAAGACCTGGTTATTAAGGTTAAGGAAGGAATGGGCAGTTTTGAAATTTTAGAGCTAATTTTGGAAAGCTCCAGTGAGGTGGATATTGAATACGCGTTAAAAGCTTTAAAAAGGTTGGAGGAACGAACACAGAAAAAAGAAAGGGAAGAAAAGGAAAAAAAGGGATAGAAAAGAGCGTAATCGAGCACGCGCCTTGGTGCTCGAACAATTGGAAGAGAAAATCGAGGCAATGAGGCGGAAGATTCAGCCATCCACAAGTGTAGCGCTCGAGAAGTGCGACGATCAAATTAGTGAGGTGCAGTTTAGAGCCAAAGACAAGGCTGGCACGTGTGAAAATAGCAGCAGTTTCAAAGCCAAATCGAGTTTGAGAGCTGCGAAAGGTGCTGCTCTGAGTAGAGAGGCCGACAAAGGCCAGAGCGTGTGCGACGAGGTGCTGTGCCAGTTAGATGCTAGCGAAACAGCTAGGATATCTGTAGATAGGCTGGTACAGGCCTCAACTGAGGTTGTCGCGACGGTGAAACTTGCAAACAATGTGGTAGTAGGCAAGGAAACCGGAGAAAATTCAGGAGCAGCAGCCAAAGCAGAGAATGAGAATCACAGTACAGTGGCCGACAGCTCCTACCTATTCGAGGTAGATTGTGTGAAGGAAAACTGCGGCAGTGTTCTTGAGTGTGTTGAGCTTTCCACGAGTCTAAAGTGCGAGAGAGATGATTTTGCAGAAAATCATTTAGACTGCGTGGATTCAACAGCTGACGCAAGGTGTGTGAGGGTTCGCGAGTGTGAGATGCGATCAGGAGGCTCGGAAATGAGACGCAAAAAGCGGCGCAGACGCAAGAGACGCCAAAAAGCCGCGAGCGCGAAAAAAGGCACTACGCGTGTTAAAGAAAGCTCACAAAATTTGAGCATAGCAGGCAAAATTAGGCGTTTCACATCGGCGTCAAAGTTGTCCTACATGAGTCCGAGCCACCGGACAACAAGTAAAAGAACAGTGGGTTTTTTACAAATGCAATCACGTGGAAAGGGCAAGTATCATGGGTTGCCTTTGAACTGTAGTACTGCCAATGAATCAACCTGCGACCAATTTCAAACCAATGAGGGAAAGGTCGGTCGCAAACGCCGCCGTAAAAGGAAGAAGCGTACACGAGTGACAAAGCGAAGGGATGAAGGAGGTAGCAATCAGCCGGGTGAACAACGGAAAAGTGGGTTATCGGCCAGTTCGACGGGGAGGCCTTTGTGTCGTGCAGCGAAACGCCAGCGGCGAGGTGGTAGGCCGCAGCGCGCATCCTCGCGACGGTATGCGCGGGGGAGATTTAGGGCTTTTCATGGAAAGGAGGCTCGACGTGGTCCTAGAAGAAAGGCCAAAATAGCTAAACACCGCTCGGAAGCTAGACCAAAGAGGACACTGTCACTCTTTCCCTTGAATTGCTCGGGTTCCCTCTGCCAGATTGACAAAAGCCCGCAGAAATCGCGAATGATGCGTGACTGCGCTTTTCAGCTTGTAGCACTTACGCGACATTGCCTCGCGCGCCCTCGAAATCCGCCAAGTCTTCGACCGCCACGTGTACGACTGAAGAGGGAGCGACAGCTGTAGGCTGGAGAGTCGGACACTAGGAGTTTTTTTGGAAACATATTTGTTTGTTTATATTTGATTTTAAAGCGGTGTTCCTGTGGCATCTTCATGGCTAGTTTGTTTAGATGAAGTTTTTTCTCCTTCTAGATTACAAAAAAAACATTGCAAGTGTTTTTTACTTGAGTTACAGGGAAATGGCCTACGGTTAGGAGTGCGATTGGTGTGCTACCGTTCTTTGAATGAGAATGATGTCGTGCTAGGGCGCACAGCATCGTCCTGTGCGTTCTTTAAAAACATGGGCTGGCATGACGCTACATTCAGTTAATGAGCGTGTTAGTACACGAGTTGCATTTCACTTTGTGATTTTAGTATGTGCTCAGGGATCAGGTGGATTCTTTAGCTGAGCATTATGTTATGTACTGAACGTTGAGATTAGGGATGCGTTTTAAGGGTTTACACAGTTCGGTTATTGAGAGAATAGAGAATGCGCCCAGTTACCTTTTGTAGGTTCAGGCTGCATTTGTGTGGAATTTAGGTATTTGGTTGTGTTTCATGAAATGAGTCATGAAGTTAAATGTAAGTTACAACTTAGTAGTGCGGATAGTAGGAGAAAGCTAGTTTTGTAAAGGATAGGATTATGGTTATATGGGGCCAAATTATGTTTGCCTTTGTGTGCTTTTCTCATCATTTTGATTGGTTTCAGATATGAAAACCAATCGAAAAAGATTGCCTCAATTCTATGTGGACGCGATTCATGAATTCCTGATCACAGAGGAGCTTCGCATTCATTTTCCAAAGGGCCCACTGGGGACGGAATTGTTTGTGACGATTTTCACCAATTTGCGCTATGGCAATACAATGGTCTGAGAATGATACAGCTTCGGTGCTGCAGGAAATTTTACGAGATAGGAGTTATGAGGACACGTAAATCCGGTCAAGGCGAGCATGAGAGCTGCCTTGTACTCTTGTATATGCTGTTGCCCGATTCGAGACCCCGATGTCAGTTAGTCCTGAACTATCTACAATACCGGATAAAAGCTCACCACTCCTGTCTCTCTTTTCAGACGAATTATAACGATCAATAGCTTCACATACGCAGTTGAAATCTCCCATAAGTACCGTGCATCTGTCGACGTCAATTAAATTACGCACTTTTTCAAATAACTCAAGCCGTTTCGGAACATCATTAAACGCATATAGATTGATAATTCTCCATGGCACTCCTTGCAACAAAAAATCACAGCATATATACCTGCCCTCTTCATCAACACTAGTGCACAATGCTGAACAGGGTAGGCTTTTTCTCAGAAACAACCAACAGCCCACAGATAAACTTTTAGCATGTGAGACACACACATTAAACTGAGACAGAAAAGGCCACAGGGCCTTCTCGGTCTCTTCCTCGCTCTCGATCTTTGTCTCTTGGATGGCGACAAAGTCGAGACGCTTCCGATTGAGAAGTCTACGGAGTTGTGCTTGTTTCTGCGAAGACCTAAGGCCGCGTACGTTCAAAGTGGCAAATATGAGTCGCTCAGACAGCGCCATGGTGACTACCTTCTAATTCGCTTATCGTCCCACTTGATCAGTCCCAAGAGTTGGCGCTGAGGCTTCCCGTGAGCCCCCAGCAGGCCTCCTAGATCGGGATCGGCGACACTTCCCCTTTGGCATGGACTTTCGGAGACGGCGTGACTCCCTAGTCACTGACGCTGGGTCACTCCTTTTGCTTGAATCCGAGCATGACGATGCGCGACGTTTCAGTATTGCTGTATCCGTAGAGATCTGCATATCATCTTCCGACACTGCACCATGAAGAAAAGCTACACCCCCGATTGAGAGTCAATTGTTATGCTCACAAGCTGATCGGTAAATACGTGACGAAAATTTTGGGGAAAGAGGGAAGTCGCGTCAGCTGAGAACTGGTTTTCTCGTGTCGACGGCTGCTTGTATAGCACACTGCTTTGTTTTATAAATCAAACAAAACATGACCTGCCGCATCAATGAATAAAAAAAGAGGTCTGGAGGTGCTGGGTATCGATCCCAGTACCTCTCGCATGCTAAGCTAGCGCTCTACCATCTGAGCTACACCACCGACGGAGAGTCAATTGTTATGCTCACAAGCTGATCGGTAATTACGTGACGAATATTTTGGGGCAAGAGGGAAGTCGCGTTAGCTGAGAAATGGTTTTCTCGCCTCGACGGCTGCTTGTATAGCACACTGTTTTGTTTTATAAATCAAACAAAAAATGACCTGCCGCATCAAT
Organism: Rhipicephalus annulatus; assembly: GCA_013436015.1. Taxonomy (NCBI): domain Eukaryota; kingdom Metazoa; phylum Arthropoda; class Arachnida; order Ixodida; family Ixodidae; genus Rhipicephalus; species Rhipicephalus annulatus. Next base: position 182,048 of record WOVY01000186.1, on the reverse strand, counting down.
GAATAAAAAAAGAGGTCTGGAGGTGCTGGGTATCGATCCCAGTACCTCTCGCATGCTAAGCTAGCGCTCTACCATCTGAGCTACACCACCGACGGAGAGTCAATTGTTATGCTCACAAGCTGATCGGTAATTACGTGACGAATATTTTGGGGCAAGAGGGAAGTCGCGTTAGCTGAGAAATGGTTTTCTCGCCTCGACGGCTGCTTGTATAGCACACTGTTTTGTTTCATAAATCAAGCAAAACATGACCTGCCAAGGCAATGAATAAAAAAAAGACTGGAGGTGCTGGGTATCGATCCCAGTACCTCTCGCATGCTAAGCGAGCGCTCTACCATCTGAGCTACACCCCCGACGGAGAGTCAATTGTTATGCTCACAAGCTGATCGGTAATTACGTGACGAATATTTTGGGGAAAGAGGGAAGTCGCGTCAGCTGAGAACTGGTTTTCTCGCGTCGACGGCTGCTTGTATAGCACACTGCTTTGTTTTATAAATCAAACAAAACATGACCTGCCGCATCAATGAATAAAAAAAGAGGTCTGGAGGTGCTGGGTATCGATCCCAGTACCTCTCGCATGCTAAGCTAGCGCTCTACCATCTGAGCTACACCACCGACGGAGAGTCAATTGTTATGCTCACAAGCTGATCGGTAATTACGTGACGAATATTTTGGGGCAAGAGGGAAGTCGCGTCAGCTGAGAAATGGTTTTCTCGCCTCGACGGCTGCTTGTATAGCACACTGTTTTGTTTTATAAATCAAACAAAAAATGACCTGCCACAGCAACGAATAAGAAAGGAGGTCTGGAGGTGCTGGGTATCGATCTCAGTACCTCTCGCATGCTAAGCGAGCGCTCTACCATCTGAGCTACACCTCCAACGGAGAGTCAATTGTTATGCTCACATGCTGATCGGTAATTACGTGACGAAAATTTTGGAGAAACAAGGAAGCCGCGTCAGCTGAGAACTGCTTTTCTCGCGTCGACAGCTGCTTGTATAGCGCACTGTTTTGTTTTATAAATGAAGCAAAACATGACCTGCCAAAGCAATGAATAAAAAAAAGGACTGGAGGTGCCGGGTATCGATCCCAGTACCTCTCGCATGCTAAGCGAGCGCTCTACTATCTGAGCTACTGTTAAGTTTGGCCTAGAAATTCATCTGGGCAGTCGCCGTTGTTAGTAAGCCGGTCCTATGGAAAGGCTCTCAATCCCTTCGGCGCCCAGTCTGACAGACGCTGTCGAAGAGTTGAGCAATTATCCAGACCAAACAGCAAGCAAAGATTAGTTCCCGTCCTTCAAATGTGGACCCTTTTGTCGTCCCTTCAAGCAGAAGCGCTGACTAATGGACTCGGCGACTCATCGGGCAACGGGAAAGCTGGCGTGACCGGCTACAGAGCTGATGGCGGAGCGGCGCTTCTTTAATCCTCAGTCAAGTAGCCGACCGGCCGACTGTCTATGTCCGCCAGGCATTGTCCCTGCTGGCCGGAGGAGGAGACCTCGTGTCACCGCGACGCCACGACGAAAGAAGGCAACAGGGACGGCGTCTTCCTGAAAGAGCCCGTGACGGCCACCGCAGATTGCCCCGCTAATTGGGCGAGCTGTGCGGTGGACCCTTTGAAGTATGCGGCCAGGGTCGTGGGAACTCTCGACTAACGGCACACACACGACGAGAAAGAGCCCTGCTGGCGCCACCACAGTGCAGTGTTCACGTGGACCGTGCAAGCTCGCCCCCTCACCTGTGTGTGCGTGATTGGTGTTCGACTCAGAGAGAAGGAGCCCGACAGGACATAAAACGGCGCCGCAGAGTGCTGGACGTCACTCTGAACTATGTAACGTTCAACCACCACGCTCGTGGTTTGGGAAACCACTATCCCTTCTTTTCTGTAAATATGTGTAAATAATGTGATAAACCCTGTTTGTTCTCGTATCCTCCAGTGTCCTTCCTTTCGAACCTTAACAACTGGTTGGCAGCGGTGGGATGCCATCAGCGAACGACCTACCTTCTTCCTTTCCGACCCTGTACAACTGGTTGGCAGCGGTGAGATGAACTTCACGACATGGTGCTGTGCTGTGGTGAGTGCTTGGTCTTTGCTTTGACTTTCCAGGCTTCAATTGTGTGAGTTTATTAGAAGCTGGATTGTGTGTGAATTAGGGAGACTACCTTTTGTGAGTTTTGAGTTGTAGGTATCACCTAATTATGTGTGAAATGCAGGACCAAAGTACAACGGCAATCATGGAGGTGAGGACACTGCTAAAAGATGGTCTTTTGTAAATTGGTGAAGACCTGGGTATTAAGGTTAAGGAAGGAATGGGCAGTTTTGAAATTTTAGAGCTAATTTTGGAAAGCTCCAGTGATGTGGATATTGAATACGCGTTAAAAGCTTCAAAAAGGTTGGAGGAACGAACACAGAAAAAAGAAAGGGAAGAAAAGGAAAAAAAGGATAGAAAAGAGCGTAATCGAGCACGCGCCTTGGTGCTCGAACAATTGGAAGAGAAAATCGAGGCAATGAGGCGGAAGATTCAGCCATCCACAAGTGTAGCGCACGAGAAGTGCGACGATCAAATTAGTGAGGTGCAGTTTAGAGCCAAAGAGAAGGCTGGCACGTGTGAAAATAGCAGCAGTTTCAAAGCCGAATCGAGTTTGAGAGCTGCGAAAGGTGCTGCTCTGAGTAGAGAGGCCGACAAAGGCCAGAGCGTGTGCGACGAGATGCTGTGCCAGTTAAATGCTAGCGAAACAGCTAGGATATCTGTAGACAGGCTGGTACAGGCCTCAACTGAGGTTGTCGCGACGGTAAAACTTGCAAACAATGTGGTAGTAGGCAAGGAAACCGGAGAAAGCTCAGGAGCAGCAGCCAAAGCAGAGAATGAGAATCACAGTACAGTGGCCGACAGCTCCTACCTATTCGAGGTAGATTGTGTGAAGGAAAACTGCGGCAGTGTTCTTGAGTGTGTTGAGCTTTCCACGAGTCTAAAGTGCGAGAGAGATGATTTTGCAGAAAATCATTTAGACTGCGTGGATTCAACAGCTGACGCAAGGTGTGTGAGGGTTCGCGAGTGTGAGATGCGATCAGGAGGCTCGGAAATGAGACGCAAAAAGCGGCGCAGACGCAAGAGACGCCAAAAAGCCGCGAGCGCGAAAAAGGCACTACGCGTGTTAAAGAAAGCTCACAAAATTTGAGCATAGCAGGCAAAATTAGGCGTTTCACATCGGCGTCAAAGTTGTCCTACATGAGTCCGAGCCACCGAACAACAAGTAAAAGAACAGTGGGTTCTTTACAAATGCAATCACGTGGAAAGGGCAAGTATCATGGGTTGCCTTTGAACTGTAGTACTGCCGATGAATCAACCTGCGACCAATTTCAAACCAATGAGGGAAAGGTCGGTCGCAAACGCCGCCGTAAAAGGAAGAAGCGTACACGAGTGACAAAGCGAAGGGATGAAGGAGGTAGCAATCAGCCGGGTGAACAACGGAAAAGTGGGTTATCGGCCAGTTCGACGGGGAGGCCTTTGTGTCGTCCAGCGAAACGCCAGCGGCGAGGTGGTAGGCCGCAGCGCGCATCCTCGCGACGGTATGCGCAGGGGGAGATTTAGGGCTTTTCATGGAAAGGAGGCTCGACATGGTCCTAGAAGAAAGGCCAAAATAGCTAAACACCGCTCGGAAGCTAGACCAAAGAGGACACCGTCACTCTTTCCCTTGAATTGCTCGGGTTCCCTCTGCCAGATTGACAAAAGCCCGCAGAAATCGCGAATGATGCGTGACTGCGCTTTTCAGCTTGTAGCACTTACGCGACATTGCCTCGCGCGCCCTCGAAATCCGCCAAGTCTTCGACCGCCACGTGTACGACTGAAGAGGGAGCGACAGCTGTAGGCTGGAGAGTCGAACACAGGAGTTTTTTTGGAAACATATTTGTTTGTTTATATTTGATTTTAAAGCGGTGTTCCTGTGGCATCTTCATGGCTAGTTTGTTTAGATGAAGTTTTTTCTTCCTCTAGATTACAAAAAAAAACATTGTAAGTGTTTTTACTTGAGTTACAGGGAAATGGCCTACGGTTAGGAGTGCGATTGGTGTGCTACCGTTCTTTGAATGAGAGTATGATGTCGTGCTAGGGCGCACAGCATCGTCCTGTGCGTTCTTTAAAAACATGGGCTGGCATGACGCTACATTCAGTTAATGAGCGTGTTAGTACACGAGTTGCATTTCACTTTGTGATTTTAGTATGTGCTCAGGAATCAGGTGGATTCTTTAGCTGAGCATTATATTATGTACTGAACGTTGAGATTAGGGATGCGTTTTAAGGGTTTACACAGTTCGGTTATTGAGAGAATAGAGAATGCGCCCAGTTACCTTTTGTAGGTTCAGGCTGCATTTGTGTGGAATTTAGGTATTTGGTTGTGTTTCATGAAATGAGTCATGAAGTTAAATGTAAGTTACAACTTAGTAGTGCGGATAGTAGGAGAAAGCTAGTTTTGTAAAGCATAGGATTATGGTTATATGGGGCCAAATTATGTTTGCCTTTGTGTGCTTTTCTCACACAGCAATTAATTCCATCTTTGATAAGCATCTCCACATGCATGATTGTTGTAACTTTGGCGGCACCAAATTGTCTCAAACTTTTAGCGTACAGGTTTCTCTTTTGTTTGTGTTTCTTGAGAAGCCTGGAGGTTCCTAAGCGGGTCCAATGTGCTTGGCTGCAGCATGGTATTGTGTTGCGTGGTTCACCTTGCTGTTGTCTATCATTATGAGCTGGTTTGGGAGTTGGTTTCGAGTTTGCAGCTGGAGAGAGAAAAGCCAGGCCATCATCCTCGTCACCAACCATTCTCTTCGTGCCCAGCGGTTGGGAGCGCTGGCCAGCCAAGATTTTCCGGGCGGCGGAGGAGCTGTTAGGTTTGGCCTGGAGATTCGTCTCTCAATCGCTTCGGCGCCCAGTCTGACAGACGCTGTCGAAGATTTGAGCAATTATCCAGACCAAACAGCAAGCAAAGGCGAGTTCCTGTCCTTCAAATGCGGACCCTTTTGTCGTACCTTCAAGCAGAAGCGGTGACTAATACACTCGGCGACTCATTGGGCAACGGGAAAGCTGGTGTGACCGGCGACAGAGCTGACGGCGGAGCGGCGCTTCTTTAATCCTCAGTCAAGTAGCCGACCGGCCGACTGCCTATGCCCGCCAGGCATTGTCCCTGCTGGCCTGAGGAGGAGACGTCGTGTCGCCGCGACGCCACGACAAAAGAGGGCAACAGGGACGGCGTCTTCCTGAAAGAGCCCGTGACGGCCACCGCAGATCGCCCCGCTAATTGGGCGAGCTGTGCGGTGGACCCTTTGAAGTATGCGGCCAGGATCGTGGGAACTCTCGACTAACGGCACACACACGACGAGGAAGAGCCCTGCTGGCGCCACCACAGTGCAGTGTACACGTGGACCGTGCATGCTCGCCCCCTCAACTGTGTGTGCGTGATTGGTGTTCGACTCGGTGAGGAGGAGCCCGACAGGGCATAAAATGACGCCGCAGAGTGCTGGACGTCGCTCTGAACTATGTAACGTTCAACCACCACGCTCGTGGTTTGTGAAACCACTAACCTTTCTGTTTTGTAAATATGTGTAAATAATGTCATAAACCCATGTTCTGTTTCCGTATGCCTCCAGCGTCCTTCCTTCCCACCTGTTACACTACACCTCCAATGGAGAGTCCATTGTTATGCTCAAAAGCTGATCGGTAATTACGTGACAAATACTTTGGAGAAAGAGGGACGCCGTGTCAACTGAGAACTGGTTTTCTCGCGTCGACGTCTGCTTGTATCGCGCGCTGTTTTGTTTTATAAATCAAGCAAAACATGACCTGCCGCAGCAATGAATAAAAAAAGGACTGGAGGTGCTGGGTATTGATCCCAGTACCTCTCGCATGCTAAGCGAGCGTTTCACCATCTCAGCTACACCCCCGATGGAAAGTCCATTGTTATGCTCAAAAGCTGATCGGTAACTACGTGACAAATACTTTGGAGAAAGAAAGAAGCCGCGTCAACTGAGAACTGGTTTTCTCGCGTCGACGGCTGCTTGTATCGCGCGCTGTTTTTTTTTTATGAATCAAGCAAAACTTGGTCTGCCGCAGCAACGAATAAAAAAAAGGACTGGAGGTGCTGGGTATCGATACCAGTACCTCTCACATGCTAAGCGAGCGCTCTACCATCTGAGCTACACCCCCGACGGAGAGTCAATTGTTATGCTCACAAGCTGATCGGTAATTACGTGACAAATTTTGTGGAGAAAGAATGAAGCCGCGTCAGCTGAAAACTGGTTTTCTCGCGTCGAAGGCTGCTTGTATCGCGCACTGTTTTGTTTTATAAATCAAGCAAAACATGACCTGCCACAGCAAAGAATAAAAGAAAGGTCTGGAGTTGCTGGGTATCGATCCCAGTACCTCTCGCATGCTGAGCGAGCGCTCTACCATCTGAGCTACACCCCCGATGTAGAGTCAATCGTTATGCTCACAAACTGATCGGTAATTAGGTGACAAATTTTGTGGAGAAAGAGGGAAGCAGTGTCAGCTGAGAACTAGTTTTCTCGCGTCGAAGGCTGCTTGTATCGCGCACTGTTTTGTTTCATAAATCAAGCAAAACATGACCTGCCACAGCAAAGAATGAAAAAAAGGTCTGGAGGTGCTTGGTATCGATCCCAGTACCTCTCGCATGCTAAGCGAGTGCTCTACCATCTGAGCTACACCCCGGACGGAGAGTCAATTGTTATGCTCTCAAGCTGATTGGTAAAACGTGATGAATTTTGTGGAGAAAGAGGGAAGTCGCGTCAGCTGAGAACTGGTTTTCTCGCGTCGCCTGCTGTGTATTGTAAAGTTGGTGAAGAAGGTTGCTCATGATGGCATCCCACCGCGGCCACCAGTTGTTAAGGTTCGGAAGGAAGGTCGCTGGAGGACACGAGAACAAACAGGCTTATGGCACTATTTACACATATTTATAGAAAGGAAAAGTTAGTGGTTTCACAAACCACGAGCGTGGTGGTTGAACGTTACATAGTTCAGAGTGACGTCCAGCACTCTGCCGCGTCGTTTTATGCCCCGTCGGGCTCCTACTCTCTGAGGGGAGCACCAATCACACACGCACAACAGGTGAGGGGGACAAGCATGCACGGTTCACGTGAACGTCCAAGATTGGATCATGAACACTGCACTGCAAGTTGGCGCCCGCAGGGCTCTTCCTCGTCGTGTGTGTGCCGCTAGTCGAGATATCCCACGATCCGGACAGGATACCTCAAAGGGTCCGCCGATTTTGTTCGCTCAATTAGCGGTGTGATTTGCGGTGGCCGCCGCTGTCTCTTCCAGGAAGATGCTTTCTTTGTTGTCCTCCCTCGTCATGGCGTCGTGGCGACACGATGTCTGATCCTCCGGCTAGCCGGGACAATGCCTGGCGGGCACAGGCAGCGTGCCGATCGTCTACTTGATTGGGGATTAAAAGGCGCGCCACTCTCCTGTCAGCTCTGGCGCCGGTCACGCCAGCTTCCCCGTCGCCCGAGGAGTGGCCGAGGGCATCAGTCACCGCTTCTGCTCGAAGAGACGACAAAAGGGTCCGCATTTGAAAGACGGGAACTCGCCTTTGCTTGCCACATGGTCTGGATAATTGCTCACATCTTCGACAGCATCTGTCAGACTGGGCGCCGAAGGGATTGAGAGCCTTCCCAGTGGACCGGCTTACGCACAATGGCGTCTGCCCAGACGAATTTCCAGGCCAAACTTAACAGTATTGCGGCAATTATTTCATTCAAATAATTACGCGAAATGTGTGTCACTGCAGCAATGAAAAAAAAGTTTGCCGGTGTTGTGTATTGACACCAGTACTTCGAATGATAATTCAGTTTCTAGACCTGCTCATATACGCCCTGTTATTTTTCTATAATTCTTGATTTTTCAAGTTCAACAGAGGACAGCAGAAAGTAAGTATACCTTTGCACAGTCAATGCTTTCAGGTTGAATCTCGATCTAACAAAGCCCAGTTTCACTAAGTTCCTGACCAACTGAAGAAATTTACCTTCGTTGGAAAACACTGAAAGACTTTGTGCTTTGACGAACTAACTTGACCAGCAAACTCATGTAACGAACTTTTTTCATCGATGGTTGATTGAAAAAGCAAGTTTTTTTTCGAATTCTTACAGAAACGATGTCTTCTTACGCTTTAGTGTTATCGCGCCAAAACATGGAGGTGCGTGACCCAGGGCCCTATTTTTATTGTGACGATGGTTTGCACCGAATTATATGCACGACACAGCAAGGAAATTAGTAGCTCTCTTATGTACCGGGCTCCATGGCATAGGTGGTTGTTATTCTATGGTTTGTGTCACACACAGCACAAAAACTATCCTCAGTGCTATGATTGTCTGATTGCACACACAACACCTACATTTGTTTTATGAGTCTTCCCATATCGGTAGCAAGTCAGAGCTTTGCATGACCATAATATGTACATTATTTTACGGAAGGGTTACAGTGCCTTCTTGTTGTGCTGTTAACATATGTGTTTTACATCTCTCACAACTAAATGAACAATGTTATGGTGGATGCATGCACATGAAAATGATGTAGTTGATGAATACGATGTTTTATTGCTCTTATTTATTCGTATCACAATATACAGAAACAAGAAAACATACAATTAACACCCCAAGATGACGGTACCCATATGTCTTAGGTAAAATAGTTCATAGCTGGCCTTTATCAACTAAACGTAATCCTAGCACAGGGAAGGAACCATGTCGGGGATGATCTCGAGCCACATTTGCGATATTCTCACACGCACTGGTGCGTGGGTCGGCGGCAAAGATAATGCTGTAATAGCGTTACCTTAAAATTTGAAACATCAAAAAATTTCTTTCTTAGCTGACAAAAATTCTTGCCATTTTCATTTATTGCATGGTCCTGACTAGGTTAAATCGAGTTTCAACAATATTATAATAGTTCAACCCACTCTCGGATGCCCCGATTATGCCTGTTTAGCTGACGTACATGTGAAACACGTTTAGTAGGGCTGATGTCGTCATGCCGTACTGCCATTGTACTTTCCTATACACCTAAGCCTAAGCAATATAATGAGGTTGTGAGGCTCTTCGAAATAATTTTGGATTTGTAAATGCCAGATCCCATGCTGCCTCACCATATCAGCGCTTTTTTCTTGTTCTGTGAAAGTTGATAAAATGGAATGTGGAGTCTCAGCCTTCATTGGCCACGTGATCAATTGTTTTTGGCCTTTTGCCGAATATGCAGGTGACTATGATACAAAAAACTGCAGAGAATCTCTAAGCGTTATCTTCAGAGATGAGAACACGAAAGCGTTCGTTTAGGAGGTGTGCTGTAAAGTGGTGTTTCCGAGTTGCGTCACAAAGAATGGGACAATGAGAGAGGCCGAATTATGTTACGGAATCTTTACTTCCTAGAGTCTAAAGTGTTTTCTGTTACTGTGCGTGATGCACCCGGATCTTGGTCGGAACCCGATTGATGCTCTATCTTTACGACAACACCTTTCAACAAGTACACCAGCTTTCCAACCCCTACGTTGGCGAGTCCACTGAGCATGTTCATACTTTGCACAATCATATGAAGATGATTGCTGCTGGACTTTAGTTAACCGAACAGGTTTGTATGTGTCGTTTAGCTTCGTCATCTATTCACGTCACGTGATGCCAAATTTAAAATATGGGGAGCTAGCGAAACGGCCGCGAGCATGCTATGGGCGTAGTTTGTTGTCATGTTCTTACATGACACGCGTGTAAGGATTATCATGTTTGCACCTGTCTTATCCTTTCGTCATTCATCGACGTCATGTAAAGCAGCCGAGTATCTTAGCCACTAGACTACCGCGGCGAGGCACCCATGGCTACGTAGAATGAGGCTCTCGACGCTTGAGCTGCCGTTCTGACGAGTGTTCGGAAGCATCTCTGTGGACAGAGTCTCCCGCTTGAAGCGCAGCAGCAAGCCACTTGGCCGGGGTGGTGAGCGTCAAGCCAGCGAAGCGCCTTTCAATCTCTTCAGGTACACCGTCGGCCAATCGTGATACTATGTGAACGTCTTTCAAGTCTGCGAAGCGACCAAGGTGTGTCTTCTCTTCGTAGTGGTGCCTGAGTCGCTGTTCTCTTTTGAGCCGGCAGTGTATGAATTGGCGGAAAGGGTCGCTAACAGGTGCAGAAAATTGTGATATCATGCTTGTTTTGATGCCTTCCCACGCATCTTCTACTTCGAAAATCTTGGTGAGGTACCAGCGGAATGCATCACCTTCCAGGTACTCGCTGACGCAGTCGATGCGATCTCTTTCGGACCAGCTGACGTTGCTCGCCTTCGTTTCGAAGAGGTGCAACCACTTGTCTACAGGGACGTCGTCTTCAGCTCCGGTGTACTTCAGCAGGCTGGTCATCTTCTTGGGTGGGCTCATGATGTTGCTGCGGTAGATCCTGTCGACTTAGTGTAACAGATGAGACATGGCGTCACTCAGAACACCAGTTTATTCTGACTCTTCGTCTTCCATTAGAGGTCAACGGGACGGCTTTATGCTCTCCCATAGTAGAGTACAAATTACTCAAAATCGTTAATCATATACACACATTTGCGGGTTTGTGGTTTTGTGGTTGTTTATCCGAGTCTCCAGTAATTTCTTACTCTTCTTCATTTACTGTATCATGTTTTATATTCTCCCTTCCGACCTAACATGGCGTGTCTTTCTTCTTCTGGTTCTTTTTTTTGCTCATTATACGCTCTTTTGTCCCCAAGAAGCGTTTGCCTACTCGTCGTCGTTGGAGTAAGATTATTAAACAAGAACATCAGAGTTTTTCGAAAAGCTTCGATTGTGATTATAGCGGCCGAAAGATAAATATGTGCGTCCAATTTTCATACGTCCTCTTTTTGTAAAATACTGAGCACGAAGTTTCCGTTCGTCGCGATATAACCGAAGCTTCACTTCGTAGCCACTCGCAGTTTAGCTTTCCTCCATCCGAATAGCTGGATTATGTACTAAATAACACGACGCTTTCACGCTGCACTTCATAAATTACGTTTCTAATTAACTTCAACGCAATAAAATATGCGCTACATAAGTCTGGTGGAAAATTCTAACACTAAGCTGCTCTGTTCAGTAACGAAAGCTTTTACAATGTAGAAATTCGATAGGCTGTAGCGTGGTACCACTCTTCCACAACAATATTCCGTAACTAAAGCCCAGGGAAATGGTGTAGCGTTCTGAAGCACTAACCTGTGAGTGCTCGAAAGGTGCGTAGCAAAATACAACTTACTTTCAAAAACTAGCCATATCGCCGACGTAGCATTCGAGTCATCTTGTATTATTCACTACGTCATCGACATGTGTTTGCATCTTTCTCGCGAGCACACACATAAATTGGGTCTGTAAAAATTATCCCTCGTTGTGCCCTAACGAGGTTTCAGGACAGTCTGCGAATTAGTTTGACTCACAAACTTTGCAAAATCAAACAAGGAAAACTTCATTTCCATGAATTCAATAAAAATGAAACCATGTCAACTTGAACACGATGAATAAAGTCTTGTGGCAGTTGAACTGCTATTTGGGTGTACCACGTGATGATCAGAATGTGCTCCCATCACGACATCTTGCACTTGATATTTATCCACTGGTAGTGAATACAGACGCACACAATGACAGGTCTGAACACCGCCGATACCAGCAGAGCCACATTTGAGAATGCTATCTGTAAAGAAAAAAAGTTAGCATTGTGTTACGCAATGCTATAAAGTGTAGGTACTTAAGCTTGTTGGTACATAAGCATGGTTCAAACAGCGCAATACAATGAAGTCAAGAAGAAAAAAAACTAGACCCATGCTTGTCCTGTTTAGTCTTTCTTGTCCCGTTGCTCAGCATTTGGGTTTTGGTGTTAATAAAGGCGTACAAAAATTATTTGCTAGTTAAAAATTTCTATTGACGTTTCACCCAGTGTTTTTACGAACCGCTGCAACAGCGTGCTTCCTGTTGTAATCGCGAGAAACGTGTCTGCGATGTTATCTGCCCTGTTGCCGTTCAGCGCGTAGAGCATGAACCAGCATTCATTGTGTGTGTTGCTATCCTGTTAAAAGCGTGGTCACCAAGATAGATGTGTCGCGTCAGGTGTGTCTCTTCCCTATGAAATGCGATGAATGGCACGCGAACGTCGTCGTCTTCATTATAGCACTTCCCATGAAGCAATCGCCAACTTTTACAGTGCTACCTGTGCCTCGCAAGGTCATTCATCACGTCGTTGTTTCCTTGAACTGCAGCAACACAAGACGTGTCCACAAAGTGCGTGTGCCTAACGTCTTGGTACGGCCAGCCCTGGCAAAATAAGAGCCGCGTGACAGGATTCGAGAGTGCGAGCAATGGAATGGCTCAGCCAGCACAGACGCCACAGCAGCAGCATCTGCTGCTACTGCTCTTTTGCCTCTGTGTCATCCTCACTCCAATTCACTCTACCTTATCCACTACTCTGAGGCGTGGCAGCTGAGCTCACTCGGTAGGGAGAACTAGAAAAGAGTGAACTTCAATAATCATGAGCAATAGACACGCAATATTTTCGTGGTTCGTTAGCGTATTTTCAGTTGTGACATATCTACAGTCCACTCAATCATATATGGCGCTTGGCTTAACCCGTTCTACCTTTTTTTATACTTTTTCCGGATTCGCATGCCCAAATGCATTACCTTGGGTTAGCAGTACATGACTCAGCATGGCTAAAATCTGTTCATTTAGGTACCGCAATGGTTCCAACAGTGTAATGGCTTTCATTACTGCTCATCAAATTAGTATATTTTAAACTTTGGCAAGTAAAAATTGCTACCAAGTTCCTTTCAACACAATGCTGTTGGCGCTGGTGCTTTCCATTGCGGCACGTAGCGATGATTTTCTTCACTGCCATAAACGAACACTCCTCGAACGTTTTTAGCTCGCAGACTTGAATGCACGTGGTACGTTCCAGGTTTTGCCCGATATATTTATGCATCCACAATACGGGAAAGAGAAATTGAGTATGCGATACGTATTGACAGCTCTGTAGCTTAATGTCAACTCTGTCATCCGTCTCATCTCCTCTAGGTTAGACCACGCATATAAAGTCAAACCATTTTTTTCTCAGACTGAAAAGTACCAGAATTCACCTGCTGCGCTATAAACAGATCAATGGAATTTAGCGCCATCTAGCATTGCCACTATCAACCATCATCAGTCTTTTCACTTAGCGTTCCACTCATCTCTAGAGCGGGATAACACTGTTCAGCAAATCACTTCATTGTATTTATTACTGCATATCATCCTTGATTGGGCTCATTTCAGAAAATGAACAATCCTAAAAAAATATCTTGATATTATGGTTATTTTTGAAATGTTATTGTTTCTGCCTTTTAATTCTAGTTTTCTCTTTTATTCTGTGTATGCCTGAAATGTGATTGTATTTCACTCTCTATTAATCTCCCCTACCTTAGGGTATTCAAATTATTAAAACCTTATTGGCATGACAAAGGAAAATGCTATGCCAATAAGGTTAACACTAGAGTTAGTGGATTTCAAAAAATGCTTGCGCTTCAAACTAAATATACAAGTATATTGAGGCCACAGTGCGAATTCAGTGGAGCTGAACCTTTGTCTACACATCAATAATAATCACTGGAAAAAAATTTGTGGCTCACAAATGCATGAAATGGCTTCAATTGAAGACTACATTTGCCCATCCGCTTTCAATACACACTCTAGTTTGAGCAATATGGCCATCTGTAGAATACACAAGGTTTCACTGATATAGATCTTGTAAACCTGCCGTGGTTTTCAAGTGAATATGTTGCTCGTCTGCTTACCTTAATATCGCGGAATCGCATTCTAGGTGTAGTGGCCAAGTTTCAATACATGCGATAGTTCCAGTAATCCGTGTGCTTACATTTACGCTAAGGAACCCGACATGGTCCAAATTTTCGCACCTTTCTGACACGATGTTGCCTATAGTCCGGGATCTCTCATGTGAAACCACAAGAATCAATATATATTAAGAAAACTTTAAAATTAAATATTCATAAAAAAGCAAGCTCACCTTCATTTGCGCCTAAATCGCTTTCACGGTGGTCGTTCGTTCAATCTGAGCTTCAGCTATGCGCAGAAAAAAACACACAAAGAAGAGGTCTTGTATGAGGTCTTGTAAAATATTTTGGCATTCCTATGAGCATTGTACGGCAAACTTAAACATTTTAAAGGCCTGTTCACTAAGATTAATAAATAAAGTGATACTGGCATTTAACCTAATTTTACTATTCGCGTATCTGTCCGCAAGCTTTACGCATTCACTGAACGCGCAAAAATGTCATTCTCTGTATTATAAAAATGCTATCTGAGGCATGTAGAAACCATTGTAATCACCATTCTTGAAACTTGAACTACAAAGCTAATGGTACTAATATTTTTACATTGTCTCGAAAGTAAAGTTCTGTAAGTTGCTTAGAGATACATGGGCGTTTTTTTGTGACGCTGCAATTTTTCGCGAAATCACTTTTGGAGAGCGAAGATGCTTTCAAAAGATAACAGCCTAGTGCCACACAAAAAAAAAACGGACGGGAGGGGGTGAGGGGGTGTTGCACTGAAGTATCATACCAAGGCGCAAGACTCACCATGTATACATCTAAGACAAATAAGCCGCGACAGGTACGCTTTGTAAGGTGGCGCTGAAGTGTTAGAAACTGTTAAGGGTCGTAAGAAGCAAGTTCACTGATGGCAGCCCACCGCTGCCACCAGTTGTTGCGAATGGGGGTCTACCCGGTCTCCTGTGGTAGCGTGGTGTAACCGGGTAGAGGAACTGAACGCTGACAAGAAGAGGATACGAAAACAAACAGGCTTATGGCACTATTTACACATATATACAGAAAAGAAAGGTTAGGGGTTTCACAAACCACGAGCGTGGTGGTTGAACCGTTACATGGTTCAGAGCGACGTCTAGCACACTGCGGCGTCGTTTTAAGCCCTGTCGGGCTCCTCCTCTCCGAGTGGAACACCAACCACACACACAACAGGTGAGGGGGATGAGCACGCACGGTCCACGTGAACGTCCAATATTGAGTCGTGATCACTGCACTGCAAGGTGGCGCCAGCAGGGCTCTTCCGCGTCGTGTGTGTGCCGCTAGTCGAGAGGTCCCAAGATCCTGACAGCGTACATCAAAGGGTCTTCCGCACAGCTCGCCTAATCAGCGGGGTGATTTGCGGTGGCCGCCGCGGTCTCTTCCAGCAAGATGCTGTCTTTGTTGTCCTCTCTCGAACGGTTAACGTCGTCGTGGCGACACGACGTCTCATCCTCCGGCTAGCAGGGACAATGCTTGGCGGGCATAGGCAGCCGGCCGGTTGTCTACTTGATGGAGGATTAAAAGGAGCGCCGCTCTCCTGTCAGCTCTGGCACCGGTCAGTCAGCTTCCCTGTCGCCAGTAGAGTCGCCGAGGTCATCAGGCACCGCTGCGGTTCGAAGGGACGACGAAAGGGTCCACATTTGAAAGTCGGGAACTCGCTTTTGCTTGCCGCATGGTCTGGGTAATTGCAGGAATCTTCAACAGCGTCTGGCAGACTGGGCGCTGAAGGGGCTGCGAGTCTCCCCAGTAGACCACCTTACGCACAATGGCATCTGCTCAGACGAATCGCCGGGACAAACGTAACAAAACCAATAAATTTGCCCAATCTGAATCAGCATGCTGTAACAGTAGACGGTTGAACTGCACCGTAAACGTTCGTAGCGCATTTTAAAACCGGTCGGAAATATAAATTCAAGGCTGGTTGTCGATGCCATAGGAACAATGTTTTCTCTCTCTTTTTGTGTGTGTGTGTGTCGAGGCCAATAAACTTTTAACGCTAATTGCGCATGCAGAAATGCTATTCAAAATGCAGATATTTCTATAAAGCATGCTTTTACAGCCCAGTTTCGTGTAATTTTCGCAAGAAAAGTAAACGCTATTGTGGAAAAACGTTTCCGCAGCTGAAACAACAATCAAATGAAAAGTAACTGAGTTATTTAACTATTCTTACATGTTTGACAAAAGGGGAAACCTAAAAGGTTATAACGGGAAACTGCAGGGCATCACAATTTGTGCATACTCGTTTGTGAGAAATTGAAACACCTTTACTAGAGATATTCCCAGCTCAGTTTTGACGACGATATAGGAACCAACCGCTTCGATCGTGGTGGATACCGAGCCGCTCTGTTGCGTTGACTGCGTTCATTCACTGTACGTGTTCATGCAGACAAAACGTATATGAATCAAGCGCTTCTGTTGGTGGTGGAGCGAAACACTACATGATTACGTGGTCTTAAGTGAAATCTGTTATCTTTGTTTTCTCTTTTTTTGTCCTTGTCCTTCATTTTGGCGTTGTTTTTATGTGAATCAATAATACTAACACTATTCGTTTCCGCAAACTCGGCGGACTGGCTTTTTGCTGAAGCTTTTTGGCAGGCCTTGTGACGCGATGAGAGGCGTGGGGAGAGAAGCGTATGATCGACGTACGTAGTTGCCACTTCTGGCTACTTTACGCCAAATATGCTACTTTTCGAGCCGTTTGGTGACAAAATTTCCAGTTGGCGCTATGGCCATTTACTGGCTGCTTTTAAATTTATGGTTTTACTCATTTAAAATGGCTTTATTTATTCATCAATAGTAAAGACTCTGTTCAAAATAACACTCCCGTTCTACATGGCTTCCAATTCAGCGTTGTCAATTCAATGACGTGGATATTTCGGCTACATTTGGCTTGAGTTCTGACGTCTTTGTGTTTCACCCAACGGCAACCCTGGACGTGCCAGAGAAGCTAGAATGACTTTGGCTGTACTTCATAAAGAAACAAGCATGAAACCAGGCAATTTCTGGGCATGTACATGAATTAGAGCTGTTATTCTGAAATAACAAATAGAGATGATATGTTGGATAGTCACACGTTATTGGGAGAGGTATTTCTGCTTCCGAGAATATATGTGCTTCTGTACTTACACGCAAGCCACTAGAGGACCTTTTTCCTCTTCCAGCATGCCGGAGTGACTGTGGCTGTAAAGGCTGACAGGTTTAGCAGCCACATTGTGGTGGCCATGCGCTACTGCCGATGAGCGCCCACGTCCTTTTAGATTTGAAGCAGCTTAGGGTCGAACTCAATACAGTGTGTGGCGTAGCCACCTTTACTGCACATGAGCGTCCGCTCTCCCTCTCCTCTCCAACGCTCCCCCTTTCTCGCTTCGAAACGCCGATGCAAGATACGTCTGCTAGCGAGTTCCTTGATTGAAAACCACTGCTCGCGCTGCACAACTGTTTACTGGGTATCCCGTGTATACAGGGTGTTTAAACTTTAGCTTTACTCTTCACTTGAAATTCAGCACTGGCAATGACTAAAAACCACATTTGCAGATAAGATACTTACTAGGGGGACATAATGTGAGACAGTAAATTTGGCTGTCCATGGTCCAATTACCCAAAATTTATTAAATTTTAATGACTTCTGCAAGCGCGCATATATGTAATGAAAAGATGGAGGCAATAGTGTTCCTGCACTAGTACACGTGGAAGAATTTCCCTAGCATGTCTGCGCTCAGTCAAAATTTAATTGTTCAGTGCATGACGGCGCATGCAGGGTAGTGAGCACAGCCTCAATGTGACGAACAGCCAAAGCTTGCTATCGTGAGCCAAAACTGGAAAGTGTAACCATTATTATATTTGCCTATGCCTTCGACCCATTATCAGACTAAAAGACGCACGCAACTGCTACGGCCCATCGGGAAGGCACTTCGCGCCAGTGCTATCTTACATGCATAATCATGTAAAGCACAATTAGGGCAAACTTTTCCATGAAATATCTCGAAGCACAAGCATGCTGGATAAGTTCTTCCACTTGCAATGGTGTAAAACGCGACTGCCTGCAACTTTGCTGCAGTTGATCAAAATTTTCTTAATAAATTATACTTATTAGGACCAATTACAGCCAAAATTATTTTCTTACTTTGTGTCCGCCTGGATACATAGGTTACCTGCACAGGGGGCTTCCATGACCTGTGTGTGTAGAAAAAGTTGTTAGCGATTTAGTGCACGATGTACTCTACTGTGGGAGAGCAGAAAGCCGTCCCGTCCAATACAAACATCTAACCTCATCAAAAAGGCAATGACCTATCGCTATTCTGATTTTTATGAAAACTGCAAAGCGGTACTTTAAACACCTGGTATATAGGCACTGGATCTTTACCTCCAAAGCAGTGCCGGTGGGAGATTTCTTCTGTGCGCTGTGCAACAATGATTATTCACAGGGTACGCATTAAGGAAAAGCGGACTGTGGGTCTCTGTGTCCAATCGGAGTCTTCTGTCTCTCATTGCCCATTAGCAGCGATTGACATGTTCCCGTACGAAACGCTTCTTCACCACTGCGTGCTTTACGCTTCTCCTGGTTTTCCTCTTGCTCAACGCCGCGATAAACGCCAGTATCAACGTCACCGCCAGTGGACGCGTTAGTGCCCGCTGCTCCGCATTTACACAAGGTTCCCTGTAAGCTGTACACACGATGGACCAAATCATGATTCGAGCTTGCGGATTGCGCACTACGTCACAATACGTCATCGGTATACGCTTCCGTCCTCGCGGACCGATTCGTGAAACTGCGGATCCCCTAGTTGATGTTGAGATCCTCAGAGAGCAATGCCGAAATCCTCGCTTGCAGGGTGAATTCTCCCCTGTCGTATGAATTTTGGCTTCGGAGGGACCAGGAATGCGTCTCATGTTACGTGACTGGTCTGTCCGCGATCACGTCCGTCGTGTGAGTACAGTTTTAACGGAAGATGGTGTGTATTTTTTTTAGGGCAAAGTTACTTATGGTGTGGGTCGTTCCCTCAAAGTATGCTGTAGTAGCCACTTGCAATTAGATTTAGAAATCATTCGCTAGATGGCATTGCATGTATTTGTTCTTGAAAATATTATCACTAGATGGCGTTAGTGGTTTTTGTATAGTCGGCGATTTATTGAGGATCGATTGGGCTGTTATAATAAGAAGTTCACTTCATATCCATAGAGTGAATGGTGACGAGTGGGGCGGCACGTCCGACCGTCCATTCTATGCGTGCTCTAGTGCGAAAGGAGCACACAGACGAACAGATGAACAGACAGACAGACAGACAGACAGACAGACAGACAGACAGACAGACAGACAGACAGACAGACAGACAGACAGACAGACAGACAGACAGACAGATGGACGTATGATGGATGGACGGATGGACATGCGGATGCTTCGCCCTACTCTTCATCACTGATTCGTTGTGGATATGCTGTGATTTATTATCTTTTGTTTCGTGTTACAACATCACAAACAGCTGGTACTTTTGCGAGCTTTTCGTGGAACCCCTAGAAGAATCTGCACAGTGAAGCTTTGTAGCGGCAGCTGCATGGGCGTCGCAGGAAGAAGACGAGGAAACGCTCACTCTTGCACGAGGCAGGAGACGCTGCCACGGGCCTGCGCACGCTGGCGTTCGAGACACTCATTAAAATACTTCTAATCACAGCGGTCATGTCGGGCTCGCTCTCTCTCTTTCTCTGGGAAGACCGAGATTTCGCCGGTCTCAAAAGTTGCAAATTTGCCGCAGTTTGGTGACCCGGACGTGATGCGTGAACTGGAATCTTGATACCGTTGACGGCTTGTAAAAACGGCACCAGCGTCTTTTTTCGGTCGGAGCGTTGAGCAGGAATAACGCTTATTACGTCCGCTCCAGTGTCGACTAGGAGACGCTGCCCTGTGGCTCTGTCCTTGAAGCAGAGGAGGCGACTTGTGTGCTGGGTTAGACCAATTGTTGCCGTCAATGGTTGGGCAGCCTGTTTCCCTGCCACGTGAGATGACCGTGAAAACGCTCGACCAGCCCATTCGCTTGTGGGTGTTAAGCGGTCGTGCGCATACGTGTCGTTCCGAGAAGCTTGAGGAGTTCGTTTAAGAGCGCCGAATCAAACTGCCGAATGCGATCGTTGACTATAGTAGATGGTTTGCCGAACCTTGCAACCCATGTCGACACGAAAGCTACTGCAACTGTTGGCGCTGATATGTCAGCAATGGGTGTAGCTTCTGGTCACCATGTTTAGCGGTTCGACGCATGTCAGTATGTAGCGGTAGGCCTTGGAAGGTGGGAGAAGGCCGACCAGGGCCAAGTGTACGGTGTCAAAACGCGCATTCTGTGGAAGGAAGGACCTTGCAGGAGGGACGGGATAGCGCTGGATCTCAAAGCGTTGGCACGGCAAACAACAGCGTATCCAGTCTCAGAATTGCGCGTTTAGCTGAGGCCAAACGTAGCGACCACAAATGAGTTTCTGTGTCTCACGAATTACAGGATAAGAAACACTGTGTACAGCCCGAACAGGCGTCTGTGAAATGGGACAGGAACGAAAGGTCGAGGTTTGCCGGTTGACGTATCGAACACTACCGATGTACCATCTGAATTCAAGACGATGTCCTCCGGTTTCAGGGACGTTGACGAATTCTGGAGGGTACGCAGCTCGGTGTCGTCACAGTTGCATGTTGTCTCGACTGTCTTATATTAGGCTTTTTTGTTGTTGTTGGCTAAGGTGTGGTTAAATTTGGCTTTTAATAATTTATTTCAGTTTTATTTGCATACCCCTGGAGTGCCTAATGTTTCAACACACCCTCTTCTGCGGTGCCCTACTCGACGGCGGTTGTGCATGCGACAAACGCTAATACCTAACTACTGCTAAAAGCACTGCAGGCATCTGTCAAACAGAGCCGTCGCCGCTCGGAAAGCCATACGAGGAGTGCAATTTTTCATAGTGAAACAATGGCACTCCCTGCTTTCTTGAGATGGGCTGCTTACCTTTCTTTAAAATTGCGTACAAGGAATCTGCAAACATGTAGAAAGAACGTGCATGGAAGTTCATTAGGCAATAAATTCAGAAACAATACAGTGCTAGAAAAACACAATATAGACATCTTAAGTGATCATCATGTGTAAATATGCGAGCTTTGATTGCCACTGATTTTACAACACGAGCACGCTTCCAACCAGGACAACAGCAATCACCCGCAGACCACAGTCAACTGACAGTAAAAAAATCTGATAAGTCGATACACGCCAGGAATAACTCGAAATAGCTGCGAAACAGAAATTAGGTGGTGCCGTTTTATGCTTCCCTTCGCCAAATGTAGCGTAGGTTTCGATTTGCCAGTGACTGCTGTCACCGAGAAGGAAATGCGAGCTCTTCGGTGTCCACCACCGAAGCAGCCGACGCCGAAGCGCGACATCGTGCGAAGAAGCTTCGCAATGAAACAATTGTTGTACCACGGGTATTCACTTCGCACTTGGTGTCTTGCACAAGTTGCACCTACGTAATGAAAAAAAAATGGTGTGTAGTGACAGCACCTTAGGAAATAAAAAAATTGAGGTGGCTCTGGTGATATTTTGTCCTTGCACAGATAACAACTAAATTTGCTGAAAGCATGTCCACTTACAACTTAAACTTGAAGATGCACATTTCTTGAGATGCTGCCTCCTTAATATCGGCGTGAGTGAGAATTACCCGGTATGCAGCTTTTCGGAGTTCTCCCCCTCTGTCTTCTTAGCGTTGATCTCCATAACCTTAGCTTTGCCAGGCGAACGCATAGAAAGAAGCTATAGTTATTGATATTTCAGAAGAACTACAAACGGTGATTGTTCGTTTTTACAGATTGTAACGGTCTAGACTTTATAGCCTGTAGTGGTGGCTTCAAGATGTTCTCACCGTGCTGCAACTTACGTGTGTCGCTCGGTTCTGTGGGACTATCGCGAGCGATGCCTTAAGCATCGGGCTATGTTTTTCTTAGCATCCACCACTGGCGGCTGGTTGATCGCGTTGATAACGTGGACGGACCGTCTCTCTGACCACTGACCAAGAGCGAAAAGCATTGGCAAAAGACATCGTCCCGCGATTCCAGCCCCGATGAAACCACATCGTATCTTTCGAGCTCAGGTGCTGGCCTTCACTGTGGTTCGTTAGTCAGTGTTTCTTTGGTTGTAGCCTCAACCAACAAATGAGAACTGCAAAGCATTGCAGTAATGGTCGACACGCTTCAAACCATGAGAATTTTCTACCATGTGGCGCGAGGACCATTTATTTTTCTACTGGCAGTTTTTCCCTCATTCGACAGATGGCGCCTATTTTTGTGGCAGTGACATTCGAATCTGCTCGCGATTGGTACCACGGTTAGGAGATCTATGTTTTTCTGCCTTCATATGCCGAACTACATGGAGATGTCCGAGTTTTGGCCGAGCTTTGCCCGAATGAGATATCGCCCGAGCTTTGCTGCTGGAGTGAGATCAAACATAACAAAAATTTAGATGGCACCATTGGGCTACCGTGAAGGAAGATATAGATTTTATATGGCTGTCATGTTCCCTCTGAGAAAGCAGAGTCCCTACGCAGGCGTAGTGCCCTCTTGACAATGATTGTCGATATCCAAAATCTACAGGAGAGCTGAGCTACAAGCACACCTAATGGTAAAAGAGCTCTTTTCTGAAGTGCCCTTCAATTTATTTGTTGAATTCTTTACAGATACCGTTTTCTTACTTTCCCTCAAAGCACATATGAATAGTATGGCCCAAAAATATCAAAGAAGAAAGAAATAACAGCAAATTATTGCGCCCATTGTTCTGGAAAAAATATATATACAAGTGCCTGTAGATGTCAAATAGTCAGGGCTATTACATAAGGAGCTGCTACAGCCTTCTTCAACAGCAAAGCAACCATACCTGGCAAGCCATCGAACTATAATCAATGAGACTTGTTTAACTTCAATCATAATAACCGGAAAAATAAAGATCATAAACTCACCTGGAAAGAATATGAAGAGAAACACGAACATGGCTATCAGGAAAACGGCAATAATACAAATAACGATCAAGGCGTATATATACTTGTGCGAAAATTCCTTCTGTGATCTGAAAAAAGGAGTACTGGGTTATGAATGCCCAAATATTTTGCGGTTCAAAGCTGCGCGAACGAGTAAGAGTTTCCCAGCTAAGAAGGTAGTTACGAGTTTGATTTACGGCCGCTACGCCTCTGTTCAAATCTAGCAGATATTCCAACACATCCTTAGCGGACATTTCGGTTGACATGATTGACCTTGCGCTGTCAAAATGTATATTCTGGCCTCCACGACGTGCCTCGTAGTATTATCGTTATTCTCACACTCAAGATCTCATCATTTTGTCTACCTAACATCGACGCAAATGTAAATCGACCCCGCCTTCCGTGCGCGGAAGGACGTTCAAGGGACATTAGGGAGGCAACCTGTCTTGTGTTCAATTTAGCCGTTCATCAAAGCTACCAATGTCGATGAAATGATTCCATAATGTGCCACCACAATGCTAGATTAGACGCAAAATCACCTGCCCAACTTTTTGCTCAGCTAGTAACCAAACTTGGTGGTCACGTTGACGTCAGGGCTAAGCATGATCGCACGTGCATGGCTATAATGTATTTATTTATTTATCTATATCACCTTCAGGGAATACGTACAATGCAGAGGGGGTGGGGCGTTAATAGCAAAACAAAGAAAAGCATAAAATAACATAAAAATAGAAGCATTACACAGAATAATCGCAAAAATCTTGTACACGACATTAATGAATATTCAGTGAAGCAAATTACAATCAGTGGTGAAAAAACAAACGTGCAATGGTACAGTAAGCTTGATAGGACATTTTGAGCCGCAGCCGCATTAGTTATATCAGTTTAAAGGTATTCTCGGGAATTTGGGACACCTGAACATGTCACCATATTTTGGCTGCGGGAGAGGTGGCCTGCCATAACTGAATGGGAAATAGGCGAGAAAAGTCATATCTCTTGAAGAAAGTTATCAGAAATTACCCCGGGCTATATGTAGCAGAGATCCACGGGTAAATTTTGGCAACATTGCAGTATCACACTAATGAGTGGGTGGCTTCCCAAAACAATTGAATACCACCCGTAAGAAGACATGAAGTTTCAATGTTAAACATTAAACGGTGTGGGAAACTAGGGATGTGTGGTGCGGCACTGTAACATTGCCAGACGGGTCGATGTAAGTCTCTGCTGTATAAAACCAGGATTCGTTTGTGTTAACTAGCTTTTCTTTCTCAGGTATGATTTTTTTCGCCTATCCTGCGTTCAGTTACAGCAGGCCACCGCTGTGGCCGACGACAGATGCCGCTACATGCACATGTCTCTCAATCCTGGTCATATAGATCAGCGATTCCAATGTCCCGTTGTCCTGCGAACCATAGAGCTTCTTAATATTAACTAGAGGAGAATTTGGCGCTGTGATCGTTCAGCAACCATGGGAATTATAGGTAGTACACAGATTTTCCTAGCCTTTGTACTTGCGCGCAGCAAATCGTCCTTGCGGCCTTGTTTATTGCTGCTTACGGTTTCGTTTTCAAAAAAAAAACCTTTTGAACTTTGTGACCCGATTCGAAATGGTAAGCCTAACAGAGTAAGGTGGTGAAGCGCAAACGCTAAACATTTGCTCATTTTCGTTTCGCGAGAAAACAGCTTCAACCAATGGCACACGAACACACACGGAGCCAGAAGTACGAAGACTGGATAGATCCTTGTACTACCCATCATTCCTATGCTCGCTAAAGCACCGTGCGTTGCAGCTCCCATAGACACTTGCGCCAGAGTTCCCTCTATAGTGTATATTAAGGAAAATCTATGCTGGGAACAAGTGATTGAGAGCCCGCAGTAGTCCAGAAATATATAAGGTGCGTTAAATTCATGATGATGATGATGAAGCGGTTGTGAACGAAATGGAGCTGGGTGTACGAGCAAAGAGGGAATGATAGGGTTCTCGAAATACATTTTGTGAAAAATACAAATGCGTGATTATTTCTACGAACTGCTTGGGAAGGAAGATTTAGAGCAGCTTTTTTGTTTGTTTTCACGTTTCATGATTACTTCGCGCAGGCCACTATTAAGCAACTCGCAATCTTTATCTTCATATCTCGTGGTGCCTGGCCAGCTCTCGGTTTTCTCGTTTATACGCGGCTCTCTCGAAATGGAGGAAATACTGATACTTTAGGAGGTGGCCTGCGTGTCGTTTGCAAGCACAACCTCCTTTTAAGGGAGGCTTTTTATCATTTATTCTCGGACGCTCACTTTTCAGCAAAGTGCACCCGTTAAATTTCACCTACACGTGTCGCCAAAATGCAGATCGAAACTCGGAACGTGCGTGAGTGATAGAGACAAGCACGCAAAAACGATAGTGGTGCGAATAGACCCGCGAAACAGTAGAAATCGGGAGTGAGTGCACGAGTAAGCCCAGTTAACACGCTTGCGTCGAGGCCAGGCGTACGGTGCAACAGTGACGTAAAACACCGATAATAATTGTTAAGGTTTAACGTCCCGAAGACATGACATAATTATCAACAACGCCGTAGTGGAGGGCTCTGGAAATTTCGACCAGCTAGTGTTTTTTATTGTGCACCTAAATATACTCAAACGGGCCTTAAAGGAGCAATGACACCAAATTTCAAGATCGAGATGTCCCCATCATTCGATAACTTGGTATGCATAAGTCTTCTTGGCCAAATTTGAATAGTGTCTGTCACGTCGAAGCTCTTTTATTTCGACGTCAAACAGCTTAGAAAAGCTACTGAGAAAAAACGAAAAATAGACTGCCCTGTGAAATCGACACTAGTGCTACGTGTTCGGTGTGATACATTCCACAAATACCCTCCTGAGTGACAATTCGCTTGTACCAATGACGTCGACGATCTCTGAGCGTGTTTGGAGCCGACTACTAGCCATGCTCTCACTGGTGGCTCTCCTTGCTGCGCTGAAGCGTGCATGCGATTCATCGTGTCGCACAGACTGATTTGCGTTGTGCTTCACTGCGTGCAAGTACGATCATTAAGAGCGACAATACGTGCCAGAATGTCGAAAAACCGCTGCGTATTGAGGACCTGCATGTCGAGGCACGGAGAAAGCGGAAAGTGCGTGCACTTCATGCCTTTCCAAGCCTTGAACCTCAACGCAGCGAGTAGGTTGACTTCGTACGCGCCGTTAGACAGAGGGACTATAGACACCTGTGGAGAACAGCCGCATTTGCTCTCTTCACTTTGCGGCGAGCTGCTACAGGGTATATCTTGTGTTGGCGAACCAGTTGGGTTTCACATGGCAGTACGAGGCCTCTTCTCGAGGCTGAGGCTATTCCTACCGTGTGCCCTGCTGCAGCTGAAAGCAGCGATTCCCTCGCCAAACGTTCGTGACACGAGGTGCGCAGTTTGTGTTCCTGAGCTCCGACAGTACTGCCGAGGCTGATAAATATATTGCATTTAACTCGAAGCTTGGCAAGCAAGGATCATCGCCAATCGCGGTGGTCGCTGTCATCATCACTTGCCGATGTTGACCGCGACGACAGCGAGGACGACGATGTTGGCGACAAAGGCGTGTCTACGCCTTCAGAGCTGAAATGCCTGTACATGAGCTCCAAGAAGACGAAACGCCAGTGTGACGTCACCATCTTTTGTGAAAGCAACATCAGCTGTGCAGCGGCCTAGCCGTGGCCGCAAGGTAGCGCTGCCAGCACTACAATTTGGATGGAAACTTAGCAGGATAAAAAAATTGCAGGATGAGCATGATTTATAAAGGTAAGGGGGACACAGCTGACATAAACAACTACTGTCTTACAACAGTGACATCAGTGCCCGACAGGCTGACGATGCAGATTATAAAGGAAAGACTGCAGGCATGAATAGCGGATGAGGGGGTGCTGGGGGAACTGCAGATTGGGTTTCAGAAACACAGGAGGTTGGAAGACAATCTGTTCTTACTGACGCAGTGCATCTAGGTAGCAGAAAAGGAACAGAGGCCCCTGTGGCTAGCATTTTTGGATATCAAGGAAGCGTACGATAGCGTGGTTCAAGAGGACTTGTGGGGAATACTCTACACTCTAGGTGAGGAAGATGGAGTCACTAATCTTTTAAAAGATATCTATAAAGGTAACAAGGCAGTTTTTAATTGGGAAAACAGGTATCGAAGCCCGCAGAGATAAAACGGGGGCTTAGGCAGGAGTGTCCTCTGTCACCCTTGTTATTCATGATGTACCTACCAAGATTAGAGGCCAAATTAGAGGGAAGTGGACTGGGCTTCAAGCTCTCTCTCCTCAAACAAGGAAAACTCATTGAACAGGGACTACCAGCATTGATCTACGCAGATGATGTAGTGCTAATGGCCGACAACAAGGAAGATTTGCAGAGATTCTTGGACATCTGCGGTAATGAGGGAGATAGGTTATATTTCAGATTAAGTAAGCAAAAATCAGCAGTCATGCTTTTTAATAATAATGAAGGTAGTGAGCTTAGAATACAGGAGGTCACGCTAGAGATAACAATTAAATACACATATTTGGGTGTATGGATAAGCAATGGAACCGAGTACCTAAGGGAACACGAAATATACGTGAAGACTAAAGGTAACGGGAATGCAGCAGTGATGAAAAATGGGGCACTGTGGAATTACAATAGGTATGATGTTGTGAGAGGAATACGGAAAGGGGTTATGGTTCCTGGGCTGACGTTCGGCAACGCGGTCTTGTGCATGAGATCAGAAGTTCAAGCAAGATTAGAAATTAACCAACGTGGAAAAGGTAGGCTTGCCTTATAGGAGCTCACGGGAATACACCAAATCACGGAGTACAAGGTGATATGCGATGGACATCATTTGAGGGCAGGGAAGCTAGCAGCAAGATAAAATTTGAGAAGAGATTGAGAGAAATTGGGGAGGAGTGTTGGGCTAGGAAGGTATGCAGCTACTTGTACATGAAGAATGTCGATACAAAATGGAGGAAGCGTACCAGAAAATCGGCTTGTAAATACTTAAAAACAGCAGGGGGTCAAACCAAAAATAATTATTGGTTAAGAAGAAGGTGAAGCAAGCTGAGAAGCTTCCTTCACCTTCTGTGGAGATGTGTGGAGATGTGGAGAATCGACATGATTAAGAAGTCCGCACTAGACATCTATTGAACTTTTAAGCAGGAAATTGCCAAGGAAAGGATCTATGATAATACTCGTGGTAGAGTTCTCTAATGTTTGAGGCCAGGATGGGAGTATTCCGAACCAAGACATATCGAGCCAAATACGAAGGGGTAGACACGGTATGCAGTGCGTGTGGAGAGAAAGAGGAAACTGCCTAACACTTGATAATGCTCTGTAGTTCAGAATGATGGTGCTCTATAGTTCATAATGACGGTGCAGAGTTCTTCAAAGCACTGGGGCTTAGAAACAGTGAGGGCAAAATAGACTTTAAATGGGTAGTGGCTATTATGGCACTTGTGGATACAGGCGCGACAGTCTCGGTGATGAGTGTAAATTTTAATAACCTGCTAGGACCAAAAGTGATGTTTTGCCTGAACCGTGGGGTGACATTCCGTGGTGTAAGTGGTGACGTCTTGTGTCTGGTGGGATATTGTACTGTGGACGTCTCGCTGTGTGACAAGTTGTTTTGCACAGAGTTTGCGGTTATCCCGCGGTCAACACATGACGTTACCTTGGATATTCACATCTTGTGCGAGTGTGGGGAAACTGTAGACTGCAAAAGTTGGCATCTTTCTATACACGTGTGAAGAAGATGTGCCTGCAGCGAGCAGCATCGCCAACGCCCGGCTCTCTCGGCTCGTGCTTCGGTTCGTTGCTGTGCCGATCGCTGGACGGTTTTTCACGCTGTCTCGTCGCTGTCTTTAACGGCTAATAAACCTCCTCACATTCGGTGGAAGGTGCTGTTAATCCCCGTTGCTACACCCTGGAGCTGCGAAGCCGCACGCTACCACCTGTCTTGACTGCCAACGCCACTACATCGACGCCTTCGCTCCAGTTCAACTGCCCTGGCCATCCTACGCTACGGGAGCCGAAGGTCTTCAGCGGTGCGGATGGGACCCACGTCGAAAACTGGCTCGAGCACTACGAACTGGTGAGCGCCAACAATAAATGGGATGAAGCCGACAAGCCGGGCCACGTGATATTTTATCTCACTGGCGTCGCCGAATTGTGGTTTAATAACCACAAACGCAACATCCCCACATGAAGCGTCTTCAAGACGTCATGTGCTGAAGTGTTCGGTCGGCCGGCTGTCCGCAAGCAGAGGGCAGAACAGCGCTTGCGCGTCCGCTCTCAGCAGACTGGCGAGACCTTTACCAGCTATATTGAGGACGTCGTCGACCTTTATCGACGTGTGAATGACACCATGCCCGAATCTGACAAGTTCGAAAACATCCTGAAGGGCATCGACGACGGCGCATTTCAAATGCTCTTGGCAAGGAATCCAAGCACAGTTTCTGAAGTCATCAGCTTGTGTCAGAGCTACGCCGAGTTGAAGAAGCAACGCACTCTGACTAGGCAGCCTCAGCCTGGTGGTGTGTCGCTGTCCAGTTTCGACTCCATGCCCGACAATTCACCATTGCTTCAGCAAGTCCGAGCCTTCGTCCGTGAGGAAGTCGCCCGCCAACTTTCCCTAGTGCCCTTTACTCACGAGACCACCACCCGTCTACCTGCCCCGCTTCGCACTGCTATATCGGAAGAGGTTGCACAAGCTGTTCCTCTTGCGCCCTACAAGCCACCTCTATCCAGCCGTGGTCACTGCCCGGGTGTCGCACAGCCGGTAGGCGCTCCTGCCGCCTATCCGCCAGCCGTTCAGCCTGTGGCCGCGCCCCTAACCTATGCAACGCAGCCTGTGGTTCCTCCAGTCGCCTTTTCGCAAAGATGCAGCCCGTAGTCGCGCCGCTCACATATGCAGACGCAGTACGTAGGCTCCCGCAACCACCCTACACCACGCGCTCACAGCCCGCACACCCGGTTGCGTATACTGCACCTTGGGCGGCAGCACCAGTCGCCAATCCCTGGAGAACGCCCGATAACCGACCGATTTGCTACGCTTGCTTCACTCCCGGACACGTTGCTCGCTACTGCCGCCGTCGACCTCAGACGTTCGGCAACTATGCCCGGTCGTCGCATCCCGGCAGCGAACGCTTCGTCCAATACGGGCCGGTCTCGCCACCTCACTATGCGCCTACTGACCACCTTGACTTCCAGCCGAAACGCGCACCCTCTCCTCGTCGGCGATCGCCCTCCCCGATGCGTCGCCGGCCCGGACCCTCCGACCAGGAAAACTAAGCAACGCAGTTCAAGAGACAAGAACTGCGCCATTTTCGAACTGTCTAAGCCCTCGCCTTTCTCCTACTAACGTGGTCGCAGTAACTGTTGAAGGTTATTGTACTTTCGCCCTTGTGGACACTGGTGCCGCTGTTTCTGTTCTTGCCGCTAATCTCTGCCGTTTATTACGCAAAGTAACGACGCCGCTTTCGAGACTGTCGCTTCACACCGCAAGCGCACAGCAAGTAACGCTTTTCGCAGCCTGCCCTGCAAGAGTGTCCATCGAAGGCATTCTTTACATCGTGGAGTTTATTGTTCTTCCTGTCTGTTCGCATGACGTCATCCTCGGGTGGGACTTCCTATCCCGCCATAATGCCGTCATAGACTGCGCACGCGCCGAAGTTGAGTTTTCACCCTTGTGTGATGTCCCATTACTGGACGCTCCTCATCAGCCGCCGAAGTTGCTCGTTCATGAAGATACCGATATTCCGCCTGGAAATTTCACCCTTGTTCCCGTTTCATGCAACGCCTACAATGACGCTACAGTTCTTTTTATGCCTTCCGATATCTTCAAATGTCGTCGAGCTTTGCCGCTGCTTTTCGCAACAATTGACCTTGCCGCCGGAAGAAGCAACATGTTCGTAAGCAATCCGCTTTCCACACCTGTCACATTGCTTGCGGGGGAATGTCTCGGCCGCGTGCAGGATCTTGACCCTTCGTTTTTGTTTGATGTCCCGGACGACTACTGCGACCACCCAAAAGCACTGTCGGCACTCGGGGAGTCGTCCAATGATACGTTTTCCAGCGCCATCGCCGACACTCTCACTACCACCGAACATGCCGACCTGCTGGATCTTCTGCATGAGTTCAGGAGTTTGTTCGATGTGTCGCAACCTAAACTGGGCCGCATATCACAAGTCAAACATCATGTTGACACCGGCCTACACCAGCCACTGCGTCAAAGACCATACTGTGCCTCCGCTGAAAAGCGCCGCGTCATACGATCAAGTCGAAGATATGCTTTGTAGAGACGTCATTCGACCATCTCACAGTCCCTGGGCGTCTCCCGTCGTCCTGGTGCGTAAGAAAGACGGATCTATCCGATTTTGCGTGGACTATCGTCGTTTGAATAAGATAACCTGCAAGGACGTCTATCCTTTGCCGCGCATTGATCAAGCCATTGACACCCTTCACGGAGCGGAATTTTTCTCGTCGCTAGATTTGCGGTCTGGCTACTGGCAGGTCCCAATGGCAGAAGCCGATCGCCAAAAAACGACATTTATTACACCAGAGGGACTATATGAATTTAACGTCATGCCCTTTGGGCTTTGTAACGCGCCTGCCACGTTGGAACGTCTCATGGATAATACGCTACGTGGCCTCAAATAGAATATCTGCCTCTGTTACCTTGACGATGTCGTGGTTTTCTCCCATGACTTTCCAACGCACCTCCTTCGCCTCAGGCACGTTTTGAGTTGTCTGACCAACGCTGGTCTGCAGCTTAACCTGAAAAAATGCCGCTTCGCTGCACGCGAGCTCGTCATCCTAGGCCACATCGTGTCCAAGCACGGCGTATTACCAGACCCAGCAAAACTTCGAGCAGTTGCAGAATTTCCCAAGCCGACGACCATGAAAGAACTTCGCAGTTTTGTAGGCCTATGCTCCTATTTCCGGTGCTTTGTTCGCAATTTTGCATCTATTATGTGACCGTTAACCCAGCTTCTTCGCGGTGACGTGAACCTCACCTCCTGGTCCCCTGCATGTGACGTTGCCTTCACTACTCTGCGCCGTCTGCTCACTTCCCCACCTATTCTTCGCCACTTCGACCCGACGGTTCCTACCGAAGTGCACACCGACGCCAGCGGCGTCGGGCTAGGCGCGGTCCTCGCTCAACGAAAGCCCGGCTGTTCAGAATACGTTGTAGCCTACGCTAACCGCGCTCTGACGATAGCCGAAACTAATTACAGCGTGGCAGAAAAAGAGTGTTTGGCTCTGGTGTGGGCGCTTGGAAAGTTCCGGCCGTACTTATACGGCCGCCCGTTCGATCTAGTAACTGATCACTACGCGCTTTGCTGGCTCTCCACGTTGAAAGACCCTTCTGGCCGCCTTGCGCGATGGGCACTCTGCATCCAGGAGTACGACGTTCGCGTCGTATACCGCTGCGGACGCAAACACTCTGACGCTGATGCCCTGTCCCGCTCACCTTTACCACCAGATCAGACGTGTGGAAACACTTGCTTCCAGACCTTGTCATCGATAAATCTCGACTCGATTGCCACCGAACAACGTCGTGACCCGTCCATCGCCTCTCTTATCGAATATTTATCTGGCACGCCCAACCTTCCAGTATCTCGATCCCTCCGACGTCAAGCTTTCCATTTCGCCATCCGCGATCAACTTCTTCATCGACGCAACTACGCTCCCGATGGCCGCCGGTAGTTGCTGGTCATTCCACGCACTTTACGATCGCAAGTATGCGCCTCCCTTCACGACGATCCGCAATGTGGCCACGCCGGAGTGTTCAAAACATATGAACGCCTTCGCCACCGCTATTACTGGCGCGGCATGTACAATTTTGTAAGTAAATTCGTGCAGTGCTGTCCTGACTGCCAGCGACGTAAATCAACACGGCCACGTGCGACTGGCGCATTGCAGCCACTTCCATGCCCTGCCAAGCCATTTGATTGCGTCGGCGTTGACCGCTACGGTCCCCTTCCATTGACACCAGATGGTAATCGGTGGAATATAGTGGCGGTTGACTACCTCACACGCTACGCCAAAACAGCCGCTTTGCCGAGCGCTACAGCTCAGGATGTCGCCTCTTTCATTTTGCAACGCTTTATCCTTCGACATGGTGCACCTCGAGAGCTCCTTAGTGACAGAGGCCGTGCTTTCCTTTCCGAGGTCGTCGAAACTCTGCTTTCGGAATGCCACGTCATTCATCGGAAAACGACAGCATACCACCCGCAGACTAACGGACTAACGGAACGGTTCAACCGCACGCTAGGTGATATGCTCTCAATGTACGTGGCATCTGATCATAGCAACTGGGACCGTGTTCTCCCATACGTCACGTTCGCATATAACACCGCAATACAAACCACCACGGGATTCTCTCCTTTCTTTCTTCTTTACGGATGTGAGCCTTCCCATACAATTGATACCCTACTCCCTTTCCGTCCTGATGCTTCTGAGTGTCCACCTATCTCCGATGCTGCTAGACAAGCCGAAGAGTGCCGCCAGCTCGCCCGTGCGTTCACCTCGGAAGAGCAACAACGCCAGAAAGAAACCCGTAGCACCTCTCTTCCGGATCCCAGCTATGCCCCATGGTCTCTTGTGTGGCTTGCCATCCCATACCGAACACCAGTACTCTCCTCGAAACTTTTCCCCCGGTACGAGGGGCCTTACACCGTCTTGGAGAAAACCTCTCCGGTTAATTTCCTAATTGAACCAGTTTCCCAATCGGACGACATGCGCCGGCGTGCACGTGACATCGTCCATGTTTCCTGACTGAAACCGTACCATGAGCCTTTTCCTGAAACTTCTTAAGTCGCCAGGATGGCTCCTTTTTCAGCGGGGGCGATTGTGAAGAAGAAAATGTGCCTGCAGCGAGCAGCATCGCCAACGCCCGGCTCTCTCGGCTCGTGCTTCGGTTCTTTGCTGTGCCGATCGCTGGACGGTTCTTCACGCTGTCTCGTCGCTGTCTTTTACGGCTAATAAACCTCCTCACACACGGTACTTTCCCAACGGCGCTCTTAAAAAATTTCTGTCCGGAGGAATGCATCTTTCTCGTCTCTGTGGACACAGTCGTTCCTGCATTTTCTGCTGTGTGTGTTCCCGTGACATGTTTCAGCTACAACTGTGGCACGTTTGACGCCACGCTTGAACCGATTTCCTTGGCATGACTGAAAAAGAACATTCTCATTTCCCATTGTATAGTGTGAGCCGTTGATGGACGGGCAGGTGTGTGGACAAGGAACGGTTTCATGGAGCCTGCAATTCTGCCAGGCGGCATGGAACTTGCAGTATTTAGACCCGAATCATGTACGACGCTGGTTGCGCTTGTTCATGCTACAAGCCAAAATGAACATCTAGGCTTAGAAGGTTCAGAAGATGCTCAATTGCTGCAAATGGTCAGCAAGTCATTTGACCAAAGCAAACGTCATACACTGCTCGACGTCCTATCTAAGCACTCGAAAGTGTTCGATTTTTCTGAAAACAGCCAAAGGCCCTTAATCCCAGCGTCCCGGATACGACATCAGATCCACACCGAGTCGGCGCATTCCACAAGTCAGAAACCTTACCCATTGGCACTATCGGAGCGCAAGATCATCAGCGAGCAAGTCCAAGATATGCTGGAAAAGGGAATAATACAGCAATAGGCAAGTCCGTGGGCTGCTCCCGTCATTCTAGTGAGGAAGAAAGATGCTACGTGGAGATTTTGCGTTGACTACCACCGACGGAATTCTGTTACGAAGAAAGACGTCTATCCGCTGCCGCGCATCGATGATGCTCTAGACTGCCTGCATTGCGCGTCCTACTTTTCATCTGTCGACCTGAGATCAGGTTACTGGCAAATTCCGATGCACGCAGCTGACAAAGAAAAGACGGCATTCGTTACGACCGACGGACTTTACTAGTTTAACGTTATGCCATTCAGATTATGTAATGCTCCTGCGACATTCGAAAGATTTATGGACTCTATATTGCGTGGTTTAAAATAACATATATGCATGTGTTACCTTGATGATGTCGTGATTTTTGGACGTACGTTTGAGGAGCACAACACTATCCTAGATCTCGTGCTCAGCTGCATTGAAAAAGGTGGCCTTGTATTGAATTAAAAAAAGTGCCACTTTGGCGAGCGACAGACATTGGTGTTAGGGCATCTCGTCGACAAAGATGGGATTGGACCTGACCCACAAAAGACAGTGGCTGTCGAATCGTTCGAGCGTCCTAAATCTGTGAAACAACTGCGCAGCTTCATCGGGCTCTGCTCAAATTTCCGCCAGTTCGTACCCAAGTTTGCGGATGTCGTTCACCCCCGACGAGCCTTCTACGCAAGAACAGCCCGTTTCAGTGGACCTCCGAGTGTGATGCCGCTTTTCACAAGCTGAAGTGTTTGTTAACCTTGCAGCCAATAATTCGCACTTCAATCCTTCGTTGCCCACGGAAATTCACACAGACGCAAGTGGCATCGGTATCGGTGCCGTTCTCGTTAAGCGTTCTGGCAAGAAGTAACACGTTGTGGCGTACGCAAGTCCTTCTTTAGGCAAACCTGAACGCAACTACACAGTGACCGAACAGGAATGCCTCGCGGTAGTATTTGGCGTGCAACGGTTTCGCTCATACATCTATGGCCACCCATTCGCTATCGGCACAGATCACCATTCCCTGTGTTAGCTGGCCAACCTTCGTGACTCATCCGGCCGCCTCGCACGATGGGCCTATTCGTTTGCAAGAACGCGTATTCATCATTTCATACAAGACTGGCCGTCTACACGCTGATGCGGATTGCCTCTCCAGAATGCCGCTACCATCGACAGATTGTGAAGTCAATAACTTTGACCACCTTATCGCTTCTCTGTCGTCTGGCTTTCCCGATGCCGTGACTTTCGCCGCTGAGCAGCGTAATGACCAAAGCTTGAAAGCTCTCTTCCCTGGAGCGAGAAATTCATTAGGCGAAGGCCGATTCTGCGTCCGAAATGGTCTTCTTTACCAGAGAAACTTGTCCACGACGGGCGCCCGCTTTCTGCTGGTTGTTCCTGCGTCCCTACAAACGTCAGTTCTGCGTCTCACGCATGATGACCCCACCTCTGGCCATCTAGGCACCGCACGAACACTTAGTCGCACGAAAGAGCGGTTCTACTGGCCGAAAATAAGCAAAACAATTCTGAACTACGTGGCCAACAGTACGCAGTGCCAGAGCCACAAGCGGCCCTCTAAGGGTCCAGTTGGTCACCTGCAACCTATAAAGCCTCCCGGTTCTCCTTTTGAAAAGGTAGGCATTGATCTAATGGGACCATTTCCACGCTTCTCAAAGGGTAAATGGTGGATAATTGTATGCGCCGACTACCTGACGCGGTACTGCGAGACTGCTGGCTTATGCTCCGCCATGGCAGTCCAGGTTTCGTAATTCCTGTTGCATTCAGTCATCCTCCGACACGGACCTCCTCGCGTGATAATAAGTGTCCGTGGACGACAATTTACCACTGATATTGTCGAATCATTACTTTGCTTGTGTGCCTCCAAGTCCCTACACTCAACTGCGTATCATCCACGAACTAACGGCTTCACCAAGCGCACAAACCGATCGTTAATCAAAATGTTGTCAATTTACGTCGCCTCCGACCACAAAAACATGAATGAAGTATTACCATTCGTCACGTACGCCTTCAACACGTCAAAACACGAAACGACAGGCTACAGCCCTTTCTATCTGCTCTACGCTCACTCACTTTGACATACGCTGGACACTATCTTTCCTTTTGTCGTCCATGACGATTTAACAATTGCGGAAGCTTTGTGTCGTGCGGATTATACACGTCAACTTGCCTGTTTACGTACACTGGAAGCGCAAGGGTCCTCGAAAACTCGCTACGACAGTCAACACAGGCATGTGACCTATGCCCCCGGTGATCTAGTGTGGGTGGGGACCCCAGTACGCAGACGTGGCTTGATCCAAAAGCTACTGGCACACTACGCCGGTCCTTTCGTGATACTGCATCGTCTCAGCGAGGTCAACTATGAAATTGCACGTGTCGCCAATAGTGGCCGACGTTCATCCAAGACAGAGGGGACGCATGTTGCCCGCCTGAAGCCGTTTACGCGAAGTATGCAAGAATGACTCACCCAGAGGGCTTCGTCTGAGACAGGAGGCCAACCGTGCCTTCTGGAGTACCCGCACCAGTTGGGTTTCTCGTGCCACGTGACATATACTTCCATAGCGGAGATGCGTTTCCACGGCTCGAATAGTCACCGCCAACAGGAGCCTTGCGCTGTTATAGCGTCCAGAATAACAAAAGAGAGCCACAGAAGTTCTGCTACCCTTGTTTGCTTTGTTTTATCTCCAATGCAAAGATAATTGAAATGACGGGTACAATGTTTTGTATGTAAAGGACTTGAGCTCGCCATTTTTTTATTTTTTAATTAATGGTTCACAATGACGTCAACATGAACGTTCAAGATTTCACAAGTTTCTTCCTTGCGCGAAATAATACAACTTATTATTGCTGATGTGAACAAAAATAAAGCTCGTGAAAAAGAGTACACCGCTTCCTAAAAGGGCTGTAGAATTAAGCTTTGAAAGTAACCCGTTAAGGCCATTATATAAGGTCCAGATGCCCGCAAATTAATTTTAATGAATTTTGAGGAATGAAACGCCGCGTCAAATGTATTGTTACGGAAGAAGAAACTGCTAATGCAAAGGGCAGTCTGACACAAGGGATTGAATATTCCGGCTAATAGAAAAAAATAGATTGGACTGAGAGAAATCGGCCTTTAATATACTATCTTTGACAAATACTTTTCAAATGCGAGCTTCAATAGCACCATAACTTAATTAAGCTGCATATAGGAAAAGGTTCAAAATGTCAGGCTGACACTGTCTCACTTGCGGCATTTCATTGGCAAAATACAGCACTTGACCCCAGGAATGAAAACGGATATTTAGCCTCTTTAATGGGATTTCATTCTTACGTACAGGTCTCGTCTTTAGAGAACTTCGGAAATAATAAAATCTCTCTCACACACACACATATATATATAAATATATATATATATATATAAATGTATATATATACATATATATATATATATATATATATATATATATATATATATATATATATATATATATATATATATATATAAGCCGACACGTGCCATGAGAGCACTGACTCAGAGGCGAGAAGGTTAAGCACCTAAAAATAATGACGACTATGTTTCTATGTTTAGTGCACATATTGAAGCAGGCTGCTTCGATGAGTCAGGGTAAATAACAAATAATGAAATGACGGGCTTATAACATTACTACCGTGTTTGCATCGTTTCCAGCGCACTTACAAAAGCCAGTACTTGAACGCGCCTAATACAAGTGACCGCTTCGTTTCTGAAAGGTAGTTAATGTAGCACCGGCTCTACATTTCTGGGATTTCGAGTTTCTTATATTTGCATAAACGCTACACTCCCAACACTCAAATTTCTGATGTTGCAATGTGCCTCAAGGAGAACAACAAGAACAAAAAATTAGCTCCTTTGTAAGCTCATTTTACCTAAAGCACCTCTCATTGATGAAGCTGCCGAAATCGCACCACCCAAAACTTCCCCCAGAAGGGAGTGGTACAGGCAAAAAAAAACAAGTAAACAAACAATAAACTGAACTAATTGCGAACGAGATACAATTAACAGCTGCAAAAGATGGGTATATTAAGACATCGAGTAGTACGAATGGGACGTTTTAAAACATATGGAGGATTCCTGGAATTTCTTTGACCAGATAATGAAGCAGAACATATTATCAGATGAAAGATTGGAAGATTTTTAAGCATTGTTTTCTCCTGATATCAAGACTCTTCTCAAAGTATACGTGAAAAAGAAAATACCCCCCCTCCCCCATAATAAAAACAGTTTGCACACACGATGTAATGTTATTCGCCAAGGGCTTATGTTTGTGTGGGGGTGAATCTTTTATTTTCGCTGCATGTCCTCACTGGTTACTTCTGCTTTTAGGCAACTGTGTAGACACATAATGCGAAGCGCTATCCTTCAGTACCTTTTTTTACAGCAAAAGCTGTTTTGAGATCAGAACACGGGTCACGCCTGGCGCCGTAGTTCTCCGCCGCCACATGTAATCAGCATCGAACGTAAAAAAACTCGGTAAAAAAACAGAAATGACACAATGGGATTCCAACCAGGGTGCGCGACATGCTTGCCCAGTATTCTGCCACTGAGACACGTTAGTGCTTGGTTAGAGCTCGTTTCTAACTGGCTTCAGGCAGGCTTGATGTCGAGAAAGAAATCGCGTTAGTATGAGTGATAAATTGTTTTCAAACATCAAAGGATCAGCTGCAGGTGTCACACAAAGTGAATTTTGTTACGACTGGGTTGTTCAGTGCTCCAAGCCATTAGAAAGCTTGTTCTTGGTATAGGATGTATAGGAAGTTTCCACATTTCTTGACAACAAGTTAGCGTGTTGCAGCAAGAAAATAATAATAGCTCTTTACGCGTTTTTTCAACACGAGGTAAACTCTTTGACGCATTCAATGCGGCAATATCAAGACGTGCGTTCAAGATTTCACATCTTTGGATCAAAATTTCAATATTATTTCGACATCTCCTTAGATTCTCAAACATGGAGCAACTTCCAGCGCCATATTTCTCTCTAGGTATAGCAAGAAACCATGCATGACCTGGCAAACAGAGACGGCATCGCGAGTCGAAGTCGTCTTTGCGCTCTGCTTGGATGACGTCCTGATTTATTCCATTTGTCGGTATTTTGTTGCAGTTTGGCTTGCTCGGTAGTCAACAAGACGGCTTTCAGCTCTCCCATAGTAGAGTACTATGTACTCTAAATCGTTAACTACTTTTTCTAAACACACAGGAGGAACAATCTTATGCTCTCCCATAGTTGAGTACTAGGTACTCAAAATCGTCAACCACTTTTTATAAACCCCCACCATCTCACTTTTGTGAGGCGCAGCCTCATTGCCCACGGGACTACTTTATGCTCTCCCTTAGTAGAGTACCAAATACTTTCAATCGTTAACCACTTTTTCTAAACACACAGGAGGAACAATCTTATGCTCTCCCGTAGTTGAGTACCAGGTACTCAAAATCGTCAACCACTTTTTCTAGACCCCACCATCTCATTTTTGTGAGGAGCCTCATCGCCCACGGGACTACTTTATGCTCTCCCTTAGTAGAGTACCAAATACTTTCAATCGTTAACCACTTTTTTAAACACACAGCAGGGACAATGTTATGCACTCACATAGTTGAGTACCAAGGACTCAAAATTGTCAACCACTTTTTCTAAACCCCCACGATCTCATTTTTGTGAGGCGTGGCCTCATCGCCCACAAGACTACTTTATGCTCTCCCATAGTAGAGTACCAAGTACTTTCAATCGTTAACCACTTTTTCTAAACACACAGCAGGAACAATCTTAGGCTCTCGCATAGCTGAGTACCAAGTACTCAGAATAGTCAACCACTTTTTCTAAACCCCCGCAATGTCATTTTTGTGAGGCGCGGCCTCATCGCGCACGGGACTACTTTATGCTCTCCCATAGTAGAGTACCAAGTACTCTAAATCATTAACCACTCTATCTAAACACACCTCGTTGCTTTATTCGCGAGATCATAGGGGCGGCTTTCTGCTCTCCTATAGTATAGAGTACCAAATACTCCTAATCGTTGAACAGATTTTGAAAACACACCTCGTTCCTTCCTACTCCTACACCGTGTGAATGGAACCCTTGAGCAAGGCAGGGGCAGCTCAGTGCTCACCCATACTAATGTACAGCGTACTGTAAATCCTTGAACGTTTGTTCTAAAAGCCGTGCGTTAACGCTCGTGTAGTTGGATTTCTCGGACCATATCAGTGTTGGTGCTGAGTCCAGCTTTTGGTTCTCCCATAGTAGTGTGCATACAGTACTCAAAAGCGTTCACTGTTTATTCTAAACATGCAGCACTGTGTTTCTTTTTGCTTCTGGTTTTTTAGGGAGAACTTTTTGCTCTCCCATACTAGAGTACTAAGTACTCCGAATCGCCAAGTACTTTTTCTTAAAACATCGTCTGTGTGCTGTACCGCTCTTGTCGATGGGGCCATGAGTGAAGTCCGCGGGATGGCTTCCACCTCTCACATAGTAGAGCACCAAGTACTCTAAATCATAAACAAACTTTAGGGGCGAAGCTTCTTAAGCCGTGGGCCGCGCGTCCGCGATGTATGTAGCAGTAGTTGTGCGTTGTAGTAAGGTAGCCGCCTCCATGACCGGACTAGAGGAGTGGCACGCACACGCTCATTTGAATTGAGGAGGAAATCCACGCACGTTAATCACAAATCAAAAAATAGCTGCTTCCGAAAAAATAACCAACAAAGGCGAATATCGGTGACTTAATGTACAATAAAATTTGCCTCGATTTTGATGCTTACTAAACGAAACTATCATCAGAAGGACACACTTTGAGCACTACCCGAGCAGAAAGGGCTGCCACTTCAAATTCGCTGGGTCTAACCTCCTTGGTTTTAGCAAGGTTTAGCGAGGGTCGGGCAGCAGTGCATGCTGCCGTCCATCCGTCTGACTGTCCGTTCATCCATGCTTTCATCCGTCTCTGCTTCCGTCCATCCGTGCTTCCGCCTGTCCGCGCTTCTGTACATCTGTGCGTGTGTCCGCCCATGCTTCCGTCCATCCATGCGTGCATCCGTGCTTCTATCTGTACGTCAATGTGTGAGTCCGTCCGTGCTTCTGTTCGTCTGTGCTTCCGTCCGTCTGTCTTTGCTTCTGTCCAAGCGTCCGACTGTCCAGACACGCGGACGGTCCCTTCGCCCCACTCATCATCAATCATTCAGTGAATATGCTGTGATTTTTCCCGTAAACAATTTTTAAGCAAATGCTCAAGGTACAGGAGTGATGAGAAGTTTCCAGTCTACGCTGCCTCACAATTACATGAAATAGCAGTCTGAGAACTTTTGACCATGCCGGTACATTGACGATTGGAATCAGTTACCTGAACATATATATAGTCGAATGTTGCAATATATGTGGCGTTGAAAAGGCTTCGTCAAAATATTGTCTTGCTCTAGGTCGCTTGTTGGTTGAACATTTGTAGTGTAGTATATCAATTTAAATCTTTCTTTTTTTTGCTGACATACGCGGGGTGTATTTGCATATGTTTTTTTTCTCTCTTTTTATATGGATGAGCAGTACGGCATTTATTTTATGCAGTTTCTGTTTTTTGTTCTTTTTTCGGTAGCTGCCACGGTGGGGTAGTGGCTAAGGCACTCAGCTGCTGACGCGCGGATCACAGAAACGAAACGAATGCCAGCCACACCGGCTGCATTTTTAAAGGAGGCGAAAATGCTTGAGGTCCTTGTTTTTAGATTTAGGTGCACGTTAAAGAACCCCAGGTGGTCAAAATTTGGTTTTGGGATGTGGTAGTTTTGTATGTTGAACAAAGTGGTAGTTTTGGGATGTTGAACCCCCGCCCCCTATTATTGTTACCTTATTTTGATGTGCTTTTTCGAGCACTCAGTGTGGCATCTATTTCAACATTTTCTGTGTTTGTCTGTGACAGCTATGTAACACGAGAGCCTGTCATAGCTGATGTGCTTACAGTATAAATAAGATAATATTAAAGTAGAATACAGTACATAAGCGGAACGAGTAAAGAACACTGGTATTTGTAAGAATGGATAAATTAGCACGCAAAACCACGCGTAAGTTCAATGTAGCGAGTACAGCGGCAATGTGCAGTAAAATAAAACAGCAAAAACTAAGATTCATTTGAAAAATGACAATACCACACTCAAATGTCAATTTAGTTCGCGCAGTGAAAATGTACCACAATGTAGCGGAGGAAAAGGGCGTTAGTTCACCATACCTAAAAAGAGGGAAAAAAACTTGTAGCTATAGATGATGGTATAGCTAAATTGCTTTTGGAAAGCATTCGACCACGCATATATGCCATTGATGACGTCAAGTTTTTTTATGCAAGCAAGTTTTTGGGAGTAATATGACTGCGGGCAAGTGTCAGTGCTAGAGGGCGAGATATTAATTTTCTGGCGATAATCCCTAGGAACATATGCGAATGGCGGTGGATCAACGAAGAGCAATTGCAGAGTGATACTGTGACAGTACATTTTATGGAAAAGTGAAATACGGTTGAGAATGCTTTCGGTGTTCAGCGAGCAATGCGATGTAAAAAGGATGGACGGATAGAATAAACATTATTTTGTATCTGGCGTGTTAGTGGGCTGGGCTCCCGCCTAGGTGTCGGCTATAAGGTCTTGCCTCCTAGCGGCTTCCTTAAAGGAATCTTCAAAACATTTTTATGTACCCATTGAATGGACTCACTAAATAAATTTATTGACTTACGGATAAAATAACGCAAACACTATTACAGTCCGTCAAGCATGAGCGGAGTTTTACAAATATTTGTCGCATTCTGAAATTGCTTGCTCGTTTCTCTTGTTCCGACGCGAACACTGGCAGCTAAGCAAGGGCGGATGGCACGTGGTAAAAAAAAAAGTACGTCACTTGCGCCTCAAAACCCTGAGCCGTTCCTTTTCTTACGCGGCACTCTTCAGTGCAATCACGCGCACACTCAC
The DNA here is from genome assembly GCA_013436015.1 of Rhipicephalus annulatus. Taxonomy (NCBI): domain Eukaryota; kingdom Metazoa; phylum Arthropoda; class Arachnida; order Ixodida; family Ixodidae; genus Rhipicephalus; species Rhipicephalus annulatus. Next base: position 138,593 of record WOVY01000186.1, on the reverse strand, counting down.
GGACACGTCGTGGCCTCCCGCGGCTGCCCCAGTTACTACCGAGCACGCCATGCTGAAATCAGCTAATATCGAGATACTTGGGCCAATTACACAAAAGGTTTTTGAGTACATAGAATAATTTGTCCAGAGAACAGAAAGCGATTTTTAGCTATATTTTAATACTTACTGCAAATTCCAGGCAGCATGCTGCGCGTTAATATTTGGCGCAAATGTACTCGTGATCTTCATGGGTAATGTTTTCTCACCTCACCGACATAGGCAACGTTTTCTGACTATTCTAAGAAAGTGTTACAGGGCCTCGCTAGGAATTATAACCACTTTTGGGCTTCAATTAGAAAGACAGTTTGCTTATGTGAAAAGAACGGAGCAATTTCGTAGTGTTTTAAATGCGTCATTTATTATAGATTCATGCGAACGAAAACATAACGAGAAAATAATCCCTTTTGTCCCCCAGAGTAGACTTGCTTTTAGATATTACATGTTGGACATGATTTTTACGTGAGAGATGGTGTCAGTGAGATGTTAAACATTCGAGAGTGGGATTGTGAATTTCATGTAGGGAGCATGCTCTGCAAAAAGATAAAATTTGCATCTATTTGCAATCTTATTTTTATGTTCTATGCGCAACGTGATAAGCCACATGTCGACATGTCCATGCATCGTGGTCATCTGCATATTTCCAAGATACAAGTTGGGGTTTCATCACAATACGTAAGACAGTTTACAGCGTATAAACAATGTTCCAAAAAGGATATCGTAGGACACGTGGTCTTTTAAGGAATGTGTCCAAAATTATCGAAAATCAGCAAATATGATATTTGTTAATTACAATTACAATTACTTCTTCTGTAGCCACGGCGTTATTACTTGTCTGAAGACATCATTCGGAACTGTAATTAAGAGAGTTGTATTAATTACTTTTTAACTAGTGAACTGGGGTAGTTACGTCAAAGGGGGAAATCGAAGTACTTCATGCGAAGAACCCCGTTTTTTTTGTTGTTGTGTTTTTAGAGTTCAAAATTGTGGCCTCTAACAGTAATTGCGAATCAAATTTACTCAAATTCAGCGGCGAAACTAAAACCGAAACACCAAAAAATGCACCTGCCATATTTTTCCGAGACGTTCATGATGAGTGAGCGTCGTCATTTCAGCCATCTAACGACTTCGATGAGTGGGTGTGTGGGCTGCGCTTGCAAATATGGCACGCCTTCCACAGATATGTTAACAAACGCGAAAGAATTACACGTCTCTTATAGTTGTCGAGAAAAATGGCGACGTCCTGGTCATCACCTTGTTGTGCTCATCAATGCTTCAGCTTTGTCTTCGCTGTTGATTTTCGTTCAATTTCACCGTGTCACAATAAAAACTTGATGTACCTTCTAAACTCGATGCTGGAATAGTTTGTTCACATGGAGAACTTCAATTCTCCTACTCGACAGAACCAATAAACTCTCTAATTAAAACTGCAAATGATTTAGGCCTCTTATGATTTATTGCCTCAAATGCTGTCTATAACCATCTTGCGATGGTTAAACACAGAGAAAGGAGCCCTTGAGAATGCCGTATTATACAGGGGCAATGTAAGACGTCATAACATTACGGCGTCATATTGACGCCAAAAATTAAGAAACGCACAATTCATGGTGATTATTACAGGCCCTCTATTTAGTATATATTCTTCTTTTTTCTGCAGAAGGAGAGGATGGTTAGCAATATGAGAGGACTTTGACAAATAGAGAAATATGGAGTTGGTATAAATGCCAGAATCAAAGTAAATATGTGCGTCGTGAGTAAATGAAAACAGCTGGGTTTCAAAAGAGCAATATTAGTGAAATCAATGTCGAAGATTAGGAAATATGCAATTATCTTTAATAAAGTTTACAAGAGGAGCGAAAATAGCATGCTGCATTATTCTGTATACATGCTATTGATTGAAGGGATATGCATTAGGAGTATAGCGCTTGACAAGTTTTAGCGCTACCTTTCCTATCTTGTAGTCCTGCGGCAATGAAGCAGGCTACTTTGATTGTACCAGAATATACAATTGTGTGATGGGGCAAAACTAACTGGTGTTTTTTATATTAAAGTGATGCATTCTGCTCTACAACACGGGCTGAAATTTTCAATGTTAATTTCTTTTATGTCAGTGGAATGAAAAATTATGAAATTTATTGAAGCAAGACTAGTAAGAGACACATCATCGGCAAGATTCACAGGTGAAAGTGACCGCACAATTGTGCTGTTCAGAATGGTCACGCATTGTGATCTATTCACGGGGTGAAAATTTGGTGGGTAAAGCACATGGATTGTCATTAATTACATCCCGATGCTTTGTGGAAGCCCTTTAATTTTTAGCACATTTGAGAGTGCAGTGCTAAAGTTCTAAATAAATTTACAACTTCTTCTAGTAATACACGTTTCTCCCTTCAACTCAATATCTTTCTGCCGAAGCCACGCACAAATTACGGACTGAAAACAGCAAGTCCCTCCGCAATCAAGATATGAAACACTCTGCCTCTGGAGACTAAAACTTCCCCCTCATAAATGTGTTTGAACATTCAGTTCGCCTTTATATAAATCATTCTTTGAATTTCTGAATTATGTGTAGTTACTGTCGTGCCTCTTTTGTCATGCTTCTCATGTTTTCTTTAGCCACTTTCCTTAGTTTCTTTTTCTTGTGAAATATTTAGTTGTGTACACTCCTAAGGATGGCATCGTTGCACTTTGTCACATTTGACTTCCTGAATTAATTTTTATGCGTAATGTCAAATATTCTAAACGTTATGGCATACAATAATGCCCCTCCTAATATTCTGTACGCATATTCACGCCTATTTTTCGCGAATATGCTTCTGCTTTTATTTTTTTGTATTCTAACAGGAGGTCTCATTGAAGTGGCCGCACTAAGGGACGTCTTTCTGCATACTTCTCCCTACATGTAACTCTCCACCCAAATAGGCTCAATAAACGTAAAATGGAACTTGATCACTCTCAATGTAGTCCAATGAGCAAAACCTGCGTCTCTATGGGCATTCTAACCAGAACCCACAATATATCCACGTTCTAATAACATATTGTTGTTACACAATATTTAGAGTAATAAAGTAAATTTTATTTAATTTACATACACACACACACATATATATATACATATATATATATATATATAGTGAAAGCTTCCTAATTAAAGATATTGTTTTAGAGATGGTTTAGCAATCTCTCATACAGCGGTGCCTCGCTATTGGAAGACTCGTTTAACAGGGATTAAGTTAAATTATAATAATCCTGAACGTTCTACAGTTTCTCTTCAATCAATCGTTGTCAGGGATAGAAGAACAACTAACCTAAGAATGTTGCACGTTCAGCGTTGATCGCAGTCAAGTTCTCTCTCTTATCAAGTTTAATAGCTCTAAGCGATCACACGATATGGGCAGCGATGCAGTTATAGAATAATGATGAACATCGTGATTACTTGAACCAGATGGATGAACTATGAAAGAGAGAAATGCACGTACACTGAGCAATTCATGATTAAGAGATAACATCTTTTTGCTTACCTGATCTGTCTGTGTCGTAGGCTGATTTCTGGTCGGTGAAAGAAGGCCTTTAGTAAACGCCCCTGCTTGTGCTGCCAGCCTAGAAGGTTAGAGTACCGACCTGAGAGGCGTTCGAACCGAGTTAGCTTTTGGTTTATGCTCTTGGCTTAGAAACTTTTAGAATGTGGTTTCGCTGTCATCCTTGCTAATAACTCAACCCTTGTCATTACGAGATGTTTAGTCAGTGAAGGGAATATGATGGAATTGAATCATTTCGTTCATGTAAAACTGACCATTTCGTTCATGTAAATGTGCTACAAACACGTGCCCGAAGGAACCAACGCTGTTTTTCCCCTTGCTTACAAAGCTCGGAAATGCACTAGACGAAAGGAGCTTGCTAATAGCAGCTGCATGCCGCAGCCACAGGGCCTGTGACAGTTGCGTTTGCGGGCTTCTTACTCCTGGTGCATTTTCAAGCTCACGAACAAGGCCTGTAGGAGCCTGACAGCGGCTAAAACTCACGTCTTAGGGCTACTCAAGCGGTAACCTAGAGACCTCCAAGGAACTCGGCCACTTGCAGCTGGACTGGGTGGACTCCGCCGGCCACTTTTCGGGAAAAGTGGGCTCATGCGTCCAAAGGCGTTGGATTTCGGTGGGTATTTGTAAAGCTCTTGACCACTCAACGTCGCATGGTCGTACTCGGGATAGCCAGGCGCTTTCTGCCTGATTTTTTGTCTACCAGGACTCTGTGACCCTTGCTCGTTCTGTCGATGATACGCTGCAGCAAATGAATGCTGCGCACTTTCTTGAGGAGTGGACGCGCCTGGCTTTGATTTGGCTTGACCACCCCTTAAGTTCGTTGGCGTCGTCTGACCGCTAACGTGCCGAGGTGGGCCTTGAGTGCTCTGAGGTACGGTGGAACTGTATGGTCCTTGTTGGCTACGATTTTCACTGGGCGTACTGGGGCTGCGAGCTTCATGTTTGGTGGCAAAGTGCTGCGGGCTCGACCCGCCATAAGTTGTGCGTCCTGGGGCAGGATTTTCTGTCGAGCTCGGACCAGGACCAGTACTGGGAGTTGGCTGGTTGTAGTTGGTGTTGGTGTCGTCTGGTGGTCTGGACATTTAAGGGCGGGACGTACCTGCAAAGTTTCGCAAATAAACGAGCTATGCAGTTATTCATCTTATTGAACCAATATTGAGCTAACGTGTGTTTACTGATAGCTTAGAACACCTTATTTCTAGTGGCTGTGCAGATGAAGATGCTGACTTACACAAATATTTTCGTCTTCGATACAGGTTTTTATTTATTCGGCACCCAATGATAATCAATAATACCTGCAGTTTTACATTCCAAAACCAGGATATGAATATGAGTGGCACCGTAGTGGAGGGCTCCTGAAGTTTCGAGCAGTTCTTTAACGTGCGACGACATTTCACAGTTAACGGGTTTCTAGTGTTTTGCCTCCATCTAAATGTGACCGCTTCAGAATCGAACTCTCGATCACCTTCAAGTTATGACGCAATGGAGCAGCATAACCACTGCTACACACTGGTGGTTAGTCGACACTTTATCACAGAGTTTGCCAATCGGTCGCGAAAATGGAGTCTCAGCTATTACAGTTTGGTGCTATAGTACAGTTTAATTCTCAAATTTTCATTTAAAGTCCTCTTTCTATTCTTGAGTTCATTGTCATTTCAATACGTGTTGGGTGAGTATGGAGATAACTATGAGTTAGTTTACAGAGTAAGGCGGTAAATGTAACCAAAAGGACAATGATACCTGACTAAAGCGTTGTGAAGGCTCTCCTACTTAGGCAATGAATATTCAACTGCATCCAAGAAAACACGCTCCACTTTCGTGTTGTAGCAATTCCTGTGATGGAGGTTCACCAGGTGTTCCTTAACAAAACTGTTTTATACCTTGAGCCACCAAGACTGCACTGGCACCAAATCTATCACAAGACTGTCGCTCTTAAACTGAATTCAACCAGACAACCAAAAAATTTGAATGAAGCTTTTGTTCATGCGGACTATCTGGAAGTCGAACTTACGATCATTCGGACTGCACGTAGTGATACCATGCTCACTACCCCTACGCTAATGGCAAAGCAACTGACAGCAGGCGTCAAGGTCGGCGCAAACGTGTTAAACGGTGATATAGCTCTCAAAAACTGATAGCATAGTGTCAATTCTTATATATTGAAGTGGGATGAGTTGAACTACATCTGTAGACACATTTTGATTCCTCGTTATACTGATTCCTATGACTGAAAAGTCAACCGTGTTTACTTTATTTGGCCGGCTGTTCCTGGTGACAATGGGCCCAACATGATGATTGCGTAAAATGTATTCTCGAAAGCAGTTATTCTAACCTGCTCATGGGCCCCAAGTTGAGGCGAAATTTATGTCGCGCTTTTTTTCCTCCTCGTTTTGTAAAAGGCAGATTACGCAGTACTTCGTGAACAGAAAGTGTTTAAAGTTCCCGTATTTTGAGGCATGGAAAATTATCCTAAACACTCGGTGTCTACAACTTCTCCCTTGACTAGCAAGCGGTGAGAGACAAATACATCGTAGATGAGAATGCACGGCCAAAGGTATGTCTCAAAAGTTGAAAAACAGCGCGAAGACAGGGCGAAAGGAAATGACTCGACGATTTTTTATGAGGGGGGGGGGAAGTGTTATGAACCAATTCAGCCGCCTTTCACTATTTCTCTACAGTTATGAGTCTGGTGGGTGTTAATGCATGTAATAAAATACTCTTGTTCCCCAAAATTAGAAATAATCCAATATAGTGTTCGTGTTTGCATACGTAGTGTGAAAAAAATGTGTCAATGAGTTTTCACTTAAGGAGCATGTGGGGTTGCAGACTGTGGACAGCAGAGACAAACATCAAAATGAGGGGGCGAACAACAAGACTTTGAAACACCGAGAAACTCGAAGTGTTATAAAAACGCTATTCGCATTTTTCGAAGATATCGCTAACGTGTGAGCTGAAATGCCCAAGTTGGTAACATGTTAATGGCAATGGGCTGGTTAACCGTTAGGTATAAAAAACAAAGGCTACAGATCAAAGTGCTGACAAGGAGGTTTTTCAAGAAACTGATCTTCATTTCAAGAAGGTCCAAAGAAAAATTGTTGATGATTAATTTTTGTGTTTGTACTCACCAGCCAAGTCAAGTTTTTATCAGACAAATAAATAGCCACTCACATGATTTCAAAGCACAAAAAATCTGACAATTTGATGTCCAAGACAACACAGGCATCCTTTAATTATTAGTAATTTCGTGGGCAGGATGGTGGTTGTTTAGATTGAAAGTGTTAAACGATTTAGATTACATGGTACTCTTGTATGGGAGAGACAAGTAAAAACGAACTTTTTAATTTCGCTCTATTTGTGTAAGTTGAAAGCACAATGTCATCATTTGGGAAAGCTACTTTGATTGAATGATCTTGCAAGCCATCCTCATTAATCCATTTCATGAGGAGCCAAGGTTGAAAATTTTACGTAAACAATGACCAACTTTTCACTATGGTTGAATGGTATGTCTAAGTTTTGTGTAACGCTCTAATAATTTTAACCCATTTAGCACAATTTTGCTTTCTTCATGGTCCTTCCTAACTTGTGTACGTCGCCGAGCCACCATAGCTGTTCATCAGGGTCCCTAAGCTGCCTACTGCACACCGACATATTCTGCCACGAAAATCATCAGCGTGGTTAGAGTCGGTAATAGCGAATACCTTAAAGTCTGGTGGACATTTTGCTGAGAACCAACGAACGCTTGTTTCCCACGCCAAATTCAATAGGACAATTACATCTCCCTTTGTTCGTGCGGTAGTATGACCGTTCCTTGTCTCTCGCATAAGATACACACATGGCGCCATGAAGCCTCGTATATCGAAAAGAACATCGTCGTACTTGGCCAAAAGAAGACCTTATCTCAGAAAAATTTATATATCTGCTGTCTGTTCACTTTGTGTTGATTTACGTTGACAGTATATTTTGTAATGCAGGCACATTTGAAATTCGTGAACTAAGATATTATGGACTCTGACCACACTGCCGATTGTGGCGGCACAATCTGCAGTATGCACTAGGCCGCTTATAAATTCTGACGAACAGCAATGGCGAAGAGAATGGTGGCTCGGCGCGTCACTGTCTCGTGAACTCAGGCAGAATGCTTCAAATAACGAATAAATAACGAATTCGCTGTATATTGGGATCTTCTGGCGCGCTATTCACTTTGAAGTACGTGACTATATGCAAAACTATAAGAGGTGAACAACCCTAAACTAACCTACTGATCACGTTGGTAAAGAGTTCTCTATACTTCTTCACCTAAGTGCTCAGCTAATTGTGTACATAGCCATCCCACTGTGGCTTATAAGTTTTAACTTAACAATTTGTTTTTTGAACATGAATTTTCGTGCCCATATGCTATTCCGACGATGTCCTTATTACATCCTACGGGTACATATAAATGACTCCCGCATCCCATTATTTATACATTGAACAGTGTTCATACATACAGCTTTGTTGTAACATGATTAGTTTTGTGTACCTTTTTATGAGCAGTTTATGCAATTTTGATCTCTTTTGTGCATATCACTTCCACTGAATCCTGCCTATTCAATGACTCGTCCGGCCCTTTAGGTCTAGCCAAGTATAGTAATCGAAAATTGTAAAAGTACACACTTACGCGAGAAAACTGTCGGCGCTGTTGCCACCTTCTTCTTCTTCTTCTTCTTCTTCTTCTTCTTGTGCTTCGTATAAGGCACACACCTATGGGAGGGCCACGTTGTCAGTGATTTCTGGGCGGTGTCTTCTTTCCTGCACGAAGCCAAGCTGTAGAGATAAATCTAGGCAGCACCACGTATTCTTGCTTGCCGAAGCCTAACAACTGTTGTCAATAAAACTTTCTATAATAGAAACAGCAAATCTCCCCAGCAAGCTAGAAGCATAGCAGCTTGTTTGTTTACTTGTTACTTGTCGACTATAGCACATACTCCCTCTGGAGATTCACCAGGATAGCTTATTGTAGCCTATGGATTATAACTGCACTTCTGTTTACAACCATACTACTAGAAGTGTACAAAGAGAAAAGAAGAACAATGATAAGGAGCAAACAATAAAAAAGAAAATAAATATAAGAGAGAAAGTTTGAAATTTTCGGCTGACGTGATAGCCAAGATTACCTGACATGATCAAGTTCGAACGTACGTTCTACAATTTTTCACTCTTTACAATTATTTCACGAGTATTTCTGTAGTATTTATTAAAGTAGACACTATGCGTTGAGTGGCTTCAGTAAACTTACAAGCTGCATCATATATATGTCTCTTGAAATGCACTGAAACGGTGGCAGCTAAGTTAGAACCATTTCCGGAGTAAGCTTAAGCCTACTATAAAAAAAATGTAGTAACTAGAGTTTTTGTAACTAATAAATAATGGCGACATGGCACAAAACGACGTTAAATAGTTTCTGTTTCTTCGTAACATGGGCACATGGACAATATCGCAGCTAGTGAGCAGTGCTTCTTCTTCCACGATTTGTTCTTGTGTTTCGGATATCTGAGCAAATGAGACATGTCCGTTGCAGAGAATCACACAACGCCCTAATTAACGAAGACAAGTTTTTATAATATACACATCTCTTTTAGATCTTGTAGCGTACGCTACACTGGCTGAGGTAGAGCAGTTTCGCGTCACTTACGGTGAACTCTTATTCTCAAGCGTGAGGATTGGCCACGTCACACAGCGCACAATTGGCACACCGGAGGAGGCCTGGAAGCTCCTGTAGTGACGTGCACTAATGGGCAGGTAATTGACTCGCATGAAATCGCTCGCTCGCAAGTCCGTTTGTCCGTGGGTCATCCGCCCATCCATCTAGGGTTCGTGCGTCCACCTTTTCATCCACGCGTGGTTCGTTCGTACATCCGTCCATGGTTCGCCTATCCATCCATCCATCAATGCGTAGTTCGTTCGTCCATCAATTCGTAGCCCACGCTACGTAAATCCCGACGTAGCCAAGTTAGGCCCCTGATGGTTTTTCGTACTACTATATTCACAGATATAGAAGCTCCCAATTTAGAAATGTAACCTGAATTTAAATCTACTGAACAGTTGAACACCATAAAATGAAAACAGTGTAGCTTGGCAGTTTTCCCTATTTTTTTGCGGCACTGGGACTTCTCGTGAGCACAATGAATACTTGGCAAAGTTGGTTGTTGGTTCCTCATGTAACCTTGTTAAGCCAATTGGGGATATATGCAAGAATCAGGCAGCAGATTGTTTCACCAAGATAGCATTGAAAATGAATTGCTTTAAAAATCAATTATTTTTATTGTAGCTCATTGTTGATATAAAGTATATATCTAAAGAAGAATAAATATAATTAAGGTTTTAACAGCATCGCTCCTCCATTTTCCTCACGGCATGCCTCTTCCCAAAAAGTGAATGCGATTTAAAAATGAAAGGAATCAAACAATCTTTCTCTCTGAGGGGTTCAAAGTGGGAGTCTGCCCGACTGTAACGTCGGATTCGAATTCTTCCCTAAATATGAACTTGTAACTGTTGTGACTGCTGAAGTAATAATAAAAATTGTGGGCAGCTAATAAAAATATATTTGCCATCACAAATATCATTGGCAGTAGTCACAGTGAAAAAACGCTATAGTATTCTAAATAATCACTATCGCTCTGCAAAAATTAACAGTGGATTAAGCTCGGCTATGCCATAGTGCACGTAGCGAGAGCTACGGTCGCATGGACGTATGAACAGATGGATAAAACACGGACGGGCAAACGAACGAACAAAGTACCGATGAAAGAACGGGTCATGAATGGGCAAACGGATGAACCACAAATGGACGGACTGATGGACTCATAAACGAACACGAATGAATGGACGCACGAACCATAGATGGATGGACAGACCGACCAACGATAGCGGATGGACGTATGAATGGACGAACCACGGGCGAATGGTTGGAGAGACGAATGAAGGGTGGATGGACAGATGAATTACGGATGGAGCATCGACTAGTCAGCGAGCGATCTCACTGGATTCAAGCTCCAGGCCACTAGTTACACGTCCCTCTACGAGCTTTCAGGCCTTCTCTGGCGTGCCAACTGTATGCTGTCTGACGTCACTGCTCCTCATGCTTGCGCAGAACTGCTCACCGTAAGCGACGTGAAACTGCTCAACTTCAGCCTGTGTAGCCTACGGTACAAAAGGTTCCATGAAACGTTCTCTTTGGATGATGTCTAACTCATGCGTAAAGACATCAACTTATTGCACAAAACTCAATATTTGCAGGTTTTCCTGGAACTTAAGTGCCGAGGGGCATGACGAAGTTCTGCTGCACCAATTTAAGGATGTTCGCCAGCGTCTGCGATTTCCCAATCGAAAAAATTGGCAGATCCCACGTACAGTGGGAATCGATATGCGAAAAACGAATGAGAAATGTTGATATATCATTTAAGATCAGCAAAACGTGACGAGGTGAGAGTCAATGATGCCGTACATAATTTCAGTGTCATGATTATGATGTTTTGATGTGTCGTTTACCTTCGTCATCTATTCACGTCACGTGATACCAAATTTATTATATGTGGAGCTAGTGAAACGGCTGCCAGCGCGTAATGAGCTTGATATGTTGTCATGTTCTTACATGTCACGTGTCAGGATTATCATGTTTGCATCATTCATACATTTCGTCGTCCATTGACGTCACGTAACACCTGATTTAGTAAATGTAAAGCTAGAAAAACGGCCGCGAGCGCATCATGTAGGGCCCAATATACTTTAATCTAGCGTTGACGCGCGCGCACGCTGGGCACAGCGATGCAACGTTAGCAACACGCGAGCACTTTATAGTCTTATGCCAGGCGCGACCACCGTTCGTCGGCGCGGCCCGACGGCAACCGGCTCAAAATGCGACATGCTGCGCGCTTTGCGCCGATGCGTTACCCAGGCAACGCTGCGTCCCCCTCTTTTCGTGGCAGAGGGACGCTGGATGCGCTGAAACGCGCATGCATCAAAGCAACGTAGCACGACGCGCGCCTGCGAGTATATGGCAGGACTGGCGCCAGGCGTGGCAACGCTGGCGTGACGCGACGAAATGAATGCCGGCGAGCACGCGCACCGCGTCACGTCGAAATGTATTGAAACCTTGACTGTGGCATGTAGTCATCTTCTCACTGGACACATATCTTATGATTATCCTGTTTGCACCAGTCACATACCTTTGTCATTCATTGGCGTCAAATAATACCAAATTTGGCATATGTGAAGCCGACGAAACGGCCACGAGCGCATAAGCAATGTGGCATGTAGTCATGGTATATTACACGCATGTCGTGATTATCAGGTTTTCAAGTGTCATTTATCTATGTCGTCCATTCGCGTCGCGTAATGCCAAGCTTACATGTGAAGCTATCAAAACGGCCACGAGCGCATCATGAGCGTAGCATGTAGTCATGTTGTTACATGACACGTATCCATGTTTATCATGCCTGCACCTGTATCATACCTTCGTCATCCGTTCACGTCCCGTAATATCAAATTTGGTATACGTGAAGCTAGCTAAACGGCCGCCAGCGCATCCTGAGCGTGGTATGTAGTCATGTTGTTACATGACACGCATCTCATGATTATCATGTTTGCACCAGTAACTTACCTTCGTCATCCATTGACGTACTGTAATACCCAATTCGCTATGTGTGACGCTAGCGAAACGGCCGCGAGAGCATCATAAGCGTGGCTTGTAGTCATGCTGATACATGGCACACATGTCATGATTTTCATGTTAGGGTCTGTCGCTTGTGTTCGCTATGCAATCATGCCATACCATACCAGTTTTGCAACATGCCCTGCGAACGAAGCCACCGCGAGAGCTTCAGGGCCATGAAATGTAAATCATGACATTCATGACATACATATCATGATTTACATGTTATGACTAGTCAAATATGTTCTTCATACAGTCATGTTATGCCATACCAAGTTTGGTATCGATACCATTATCGAAATGGCCAGAAGAGCTAAAAGTCATAGGCGACTAGATAGATAGATAGATAGATAGATAGATAGATAGATAGATAGATAGATAGATAGATAGATAGATAGATAGATAGATAGATAGATAGATAGATAGATAGATAGATAGGCTCAAAGGTACCGAAGTTCGCTAAGAAATGCTTCGTATTTAATAGAATTTCCTGATAACCCAAACTAGCATCTCATTCGGCTATTCATTTGAAGGGAAAGTGACGTAAGTGGCACTTTCTGTCAATATAGTTACGTTGAACGCAATTTTTCGCTACTTATGGTTCAAGTCTGGTAATAAATGTGAGTGGCCGTTTACTGATGTTTCAGTGGTTCGTAAAATAACACATAGGTAAAGTTTAGGTTTCCAGCTTACACACATGTCTTAGAGAAAACTTGCGCACCTCGTGTTCCTTGAAAAAAAGAGCTCTATCTCAAAATACCACTTTAAAGGTGTCTCCTTACGCAGTGGAATTCAACTGTCACGTCTCCAGTAGTTGTTTGAGAGATGTTTAACGCTCTCCCGTAGTAGAATACATCGTACCCTGATTCGTGAAACATTTTATCTAAACACAGCTCTATTAGTTAAAAATTTGTGAAGCTTTCCCCCACGAAGCTACATCGGTGATAGGACGCCATGGCCAGTACAGCTATGGGAGACCAGCGCTGTATAGGGGGGCGCCGAAAGAGTGCGCCTGGCGAAGAGTCGAGAAACTACTAAACTGCTCGCGCCCGGCTGACCGGCCGTATGTGCCTTTCGGTCGGTTTCAACCAAGGAGGATTAAAGAAAAATGTTCCTTGGTTTCAACATGGTAATAGCAGCAGCACGTGCTGCTATCGAAGGAACTTCCAGTCACTTCACTCATTACTCTCTAACACCGAAACAGAAATTTTGTGTTTCAAGCTGCACTAGAGTAAGTAAAGACTCTTTTGCCGCTTTCAAATAAGAGGGGGGCTCTCAAAGTTAAGGATTAACTCTTACAATGATATATCTAGCTTAAAAATGGGATATAAGTATTTCACCAGGAACCGGGAGAAAAATCTTCAAAAATTTGCCTCGAATCTGCATGTTACACTTCACATGTCGTCGAAAGACAATAGTCTTGCATCTGGAGAGATTGAACAAACCGTCTATTTCATGTTTTGTGCAAGAAAATTTGTAAATCGTATTCTGGATTGATTGATTCAATGATTGATTGATTGATTGATTGATGGATTGATTGATATGAGGGTTTAACGCTCCAAAACCATCATATGATTATGAGAGATGCCGTAGGGGAGGGCACCAAAAATTTCGACCTCCTAATGTTCTTCAACGTGCACCCAAATCTGAGCACACGGGCCTACAACATTGCCGCCTTCATCGGAAATGCAGCCGCCGCAGCAGGCATTCGATCCCGCCACCTGCGGGTCAGCAGCCGAGTACCTTAGCCACTAGACCACCATGGCGGGGCATGGTATTTTGGAAGCACTGCGTTAGAGTGCCTCGTGCGTGTAGCCGAGGCGAACGAGCGCATCGAGGCACTTGATACGCGAGCGCCTTCTTGCAGTTATCTTCGAAAACGAAGACGTGCGCGCCCGCGGAGAAAGAGGCGCCCCCCTCTCGGAGGTGATAAGGTGTATAACGCAAAGCGGCGGGCAGGTGCCACCACCGTGTCCTCGTAGCAAAGTGCTGGAAACGCTTACCTTTTTGAGCATCGCGTTGCACTGTACGCGCAGCGTGATGTACGCTACAGTCCATGGAGTTACTTGTGTGTGCCTATTCTAGTATAGAGGCACACATAAAAAACATTGTTCTGCTGTTATGGCGTCTCACATTTGAGCAATAATTGCTTTTAATTGACAATCCCACAACTATGAACGCTGAACCTTGAGCAATAGTAGTGGGCGCTTCGGATGGGGTTGGCCGTTTGGTGCCATTTTAGGTATCTGTAAGGACAGACAGACAGACAGACAGACAGACAGACAGACAGACAGACAGACAGACAGACAGACAGACAGACAGACAGACAGACAGACAGACAGACAGACAGACAGACAGACAGACAGACAGACCGAAATTTTTCCGTCGAAGGTACCGAAGAACGACTATTGTCTTTAATAAACTGGCTACTCGTTAAAGCTTCTGTTCCTCAAAAATAGTGCTAGTCTCCGCCAGCACACAGAACAAGAAGCCATCTAGTACCTGTGTTTTAAAAAACAGCAATATGGTATATTGTGTACCGTGGTGAGAGGACCCGCGTGTGCAGCTTCCGTGCCTCGTTTTAGAATGAACAGCTCGAAAAGCCATGGCGCTAGTAATAATACACCATTGTTTAGAAGAAAAAAACTTTTTCCAACCCTTATTCTCACATAAAACTAGGGAAACGCAGAGAATCTCTGCAAAACGGACTGCGTCTACGCATATGACGTCAAAGGGTCGTGATGGCGACACCCTCGTCATCATTTTCTGGATGCGTGCTAGGCTTTGTACTACGCTAGCGCAGGCTGACGTAGCCCCACACATAAGTCTGTGCTGTGAAGATACCACGCTGCCCACTTTTGTAGTAAAACTGTAACGAGGGCAGTGGGCATGGAGCTCGAGTATAGAAAAGGAAGAACACTTGCTGAGGTCGCAGGCTTGCGTTCGCAAGCAGCCTCAGTTACCTTAGACATCGCTAAAGCATATGATACCGTGGAGCACTCTATTTTGATAGATCGATTAGAATACCTTGATTTTCCATCATACATAGTACCGTGGGTTCAACATTTTCTTGCAGACAGAAAACTTTATTGTTTTAAAGATGGGTTTTCATCATCTACTCATACCCAAACGAGGGGAGTACTGCAAGGCTCAGTGCTTTCCGCGGTGCTATTTAATTTACTAATGAGCACCATTCCACGTAAACAGGATATAACAACTTTTGTTTATGCAGACGATATCGCATTTTTTGCAGTGGCAGATAACATTCAGACCTTATATGAATGGCTGCAGACTTACCTTAATATATTGGAGAGCTGGCTCGATGGCAACAGCTTTTTACTTAATACGAGTAAATGTGCCCTCCTCGTTTTCCCGCTGCAATACCCTGTGAACATCTCTGTCTTACCATCATGAGGACATACCACAGCTGGAATCTGTTAAATACCTTGGAGTAATTTATCACACGACGCTTAACTGGCGACCTCATATCGAATATATCGCCGGAAAAGGAGTGCGGGCCATTGGCATATTACGTAGGCTAAGCAACTACCGCATAGGTATGAGAAGAGACACATTGGTAATGATATATCGCATGTACGTTCGTCCCATTTTGGAATTTGGATGTGTACATTTCTCTGGAGTTCCAGCTTACCAATTGCGGCCTCTAATTCTTCTGGAAAAAGAAGCTTTGCGCTTATGCCTTGGCCTTCCCAAAACAGTTGCCAACAATGTGTTGTATCTCGAATCGAGTGTCCCTCCGCTTTCTTGTAGAATTCGCCTTCTGACTGTTCAGACATTCTTAAGAATTTATGAATCATCATTACGACATTCAGAAACAGCCTTTATTTCCTCTCTGGAATCATTTTTTTTTCTGCCAGATGGCCGCGATTTCACACGCCACAAATTATATTTGTGCAAAATTTACTGGAGCCTCTAAACGTACGTATAAGTGACATCATGCCGAGTCGTGATAATTTAGCCCCAATGGAAATTCAATTTGACGACATTTTTCCTAATAATGCCAAATTACTTCCCCATAATATTTTGGATGGTTTGCTACAAGATCACCTGCGCCGTATTACAACGAACGTTATTATTGCTACAGTTGCCCCGCCGCGGTGGTCTAGTGGTTAAGGTACTCGGCTGCTGACCCGCAGGGCGCGGGTTCGAATCCCGGCTGCGGCGGCTGCATTTCCGATGGAGGCGGAAATGTTGTAGGCCCGTGTGCTCAGATTTGTGTGCACGTTAAAGAACCCCAGGTGGTCTAAATTTCCAGAGCCCTCCACTACGGCGTCTCTCATAATCATAGAGTGGTTTTGGGACGTTAAACCCTACATATCAATCAATTATTGCTAAAGACGCATCGCAATACGAGGAAAAGTCAGGGGTTGGTATTTTCAGCCCGATTTTAAATTGGATTTATTCCCTTCGACTACCCGATTTCATACCCATTTTTGTGGCTGAGTTTCTGGCAGTGGTGCTCGCCTTACGCAAGTTAGATACAGCAATTACATCAGCTGTCATAATAACAGATTCCCTATCTCTCTGTGCGGCACTTTGTGTTGGTGCTGATAATAGAGTAACAAAGGCGTTCCGTTTGCTAGTACCTGCGCATTTGAGAAAAGTACGATTAGTTTGGGTGCCTGGGCATAAAAGTTTGTTTCTAAATGAAATAGCCGATTCCTTAGCTAAGTCGTCAATCAGCGAACCAATTCTACCACTCTGTCCATCATCCGCTTATGTGACTGCTGCTCGATTCCGCAGAAGTACGCTTATGCAAGTCTCTAAAGGTTCAGCACTAACAAACTCTACAGAATATCGCCATTTATTATATCCCTGGCGAAGAGACTTTTGCCGCACTCGAAAACAAGAAGTAGCTATCACAAGCCTGCGTTGCCGGGCACCAAATCTAAATTTCTATAAACACAGGTCTGCTCAGGCACCTTCGCCACTGTGTGCAGTCTGTGATGAACTGGAAATAATAGACCATTTCTTTTTGACCTGCAGGCGGTTTAACACATTACGAAAAACCCGATTAGAAACACCTTTACGTGGTATTGGTATGGAATTATCTCTGCCTGTCATTTTGTCTTTTGGAGTTTCCATTTCTGGTTTCTCTAATGCGACAGTATGCGCGGCCGTCCGGGACTATATTGATGAAACTAATAGGTTGACTAATTAACCAGTTTCATTATCCTAACAGGTCCACAAAATTATACACGTATAAAATCAGATTATTGCTCTATTCTAAGAATAAATTCGTTTATGTAAATATTTGCATGCATTACATTAAGCAACGCACTTTCCTAGGCTATCGGTGATCTTTCTGTTAAACCTCCATCATTCAAATTCTGAGCAGTAAATTTTGAAACCACTCGATTCTTGGCCAATTCCCCACAGTGGGTATGCGCCACTTACAATAGGAGAACAACAACAACTTGGGTTCGACGGCCAGAAGAAGAGCGCGTGACTCCGGGAGCTCGGGATCCTTCACAAGACCGTTCTAGTCTCGCCTTTGTGCTTGCCCGTGCTCAACCTGCTGGGGTGTTCTTGGCTGAGTATTGAGTGGTTTTAACTTTATCTTAGAGTCCGATTCTGTAGTTTATCTGTTTCTGAGTCTAACCATATCTCTAGTTCTCATGTCGACTACTTCTCCTCGCCAGGCGCGATCCGCCTGGTCAGCGTCCCTGCCATCTAATTAATTACCGCTAGACTCCTTTTTCCGCTGTGGTATCGACAGCATACCCGTGGCACTGGTACCTACAAATGGAAGCTTCATCAGACTTACAAACTCTCAGGCGGTTCAAAAGGAACTTAAGACAACTTCAAACCATTTGCAGACCATCACAGATGTGCGCCCATTTGGGCGAGGAGGTATCATGTGTAGGTCGCCGGATCAGACCTGCGTGCAGGATCTTCTCAAATGCACCTCATTTGCTGCTACCCCGGTGAGTGCTTTTATTCCGCCTCACCTTGCATGTACTAAAGGCCTTGTACGGGGAGTCGACTCCAAGCTGAGTCTATCTGAGACCCTAGACATGCTCTCTGGAGCAGGCGTAATTTCAATTTACCGGTGTAATCTCTTAGTCGACAAAGAGAGGGTACCAACCGAATCTGTCATCGCGACATTTGTGGGCACAAAATGCCCGTCAGAAATAAAATTATGGCCACTGATATTCCAAGTAGAACCCCTCGCTTCTCGTCCGATTCAGTGCAAGAACTGCTGGAGATTCGGCCATAGTGCGGGAGGACGTAAATCTAACGTTCGTTGTAGCACCTGCGGAGAGAGCCATCCTTCAAGCAAGTGTACTGCAACGGCGGAAAAGTGTTGTCTCTGTGGAGGCACTCACTGCGCCGACAACTCTGACTGTTCCGCTCGTTCCCGGGAGGTTCAAATCCTAGAAGTTATTGACCACCGCCGCTGTTCTCGAAGGGAAGCCATTGACATAGTTAGAGACAGGGCTTTTGGATACTCTGGTATTACAGTGCGCTGCACTTCCAGTATAGACTCAAACCTATCGTAGGCTATTGAAACTGCTGTGGAAAAGGCAGTGAGTAAGGAAATGGATAAACTCATATCTAACCTTTCCGACTGTTTGGTGCAATTCTATCAAGTCATATTTGACAAACAGTACAGACTAGTACGGAACCTGCAGTATTAGACATTACCAGCGATGCCACACCGCTACGCAATGTAGTGTTGGACGAACTTTCTGCATCTGCAGGCAAGGCTAAGCAGTCAGGAACACAGGTGCACTTGTACCGACATACGCCTCAGCCGAGCACAAGTACTGCTACAGATATGGAATTCGATATACGAACTTATAAACGTACCAGATCCCTTATCCTCACTGATCTCAAGCCCAGATCTAAACGGAATAAATAAGCTATTTCGCGTGAAGATGCTAACAAGGGCGCGACATGCGCCTCTGCGGTGAGCTCAACACCATAGGTCAGTTGAGGGTACTACAGTGGAACTGCCGTTCTATATTCTCAGCCTCAACCAACTAACATTACTTTTGCGATAATTTTAATCTTGATATTATAATTTTCCAAGAAACTTGGCTCACATCAGATAAAAATTTCCATCTTGCAGGTTTTCGTTCTTTTCGATTAGATCGCCCATCACGTGGTAGTGGTTTAATGATTCTTGTATCAAGTAAATTATTTCATAGGGTGAAAATTTCTTTCAGAATGTTAGACTTGGATTGTGAAATATTAGCATTAGACTTGTGTCTCCCCGGATACCAGCCTTTTTCAATTATAAATTGTTACTTCCCCTCCGGTGTGCAAAGTACGCGTTATCTTGACAGCGTTTTGGTAGCATGTAGAAAGGAAATTGTACTCACAGGAGACTTTAATTCACATCAGTTGTCTTGGGGTATAAGGACAGATTCTTGTGGTAGGTGATTGTGGGAATAGACTATTGATCAGAACCTCTCCTGTCTGAATAAAGTCACTAGCTCAGTATTATATTTAACGTTTTGCTCTAATGCAATCAAGGTTTTTTCATGGGCTGTTCTGGATTCGGCAACTAACAGCGACCATCTTCCTGTAGTTTTTGGCATTACTTGTCCAACAATAACTTTAGATAAGCCGAAACGCACATACATCAACCAACGCAAATTTCAAGCCTGCCTCCGTTCTGCCATTTCCAAGCTTGGAAATGCAAGTACTAAGGAGATTGCATCTGCGATTGGTTCAATGCTGGAGGGATCTAGAAAAAATTTCAAATTTTCTATTACATTCAATAAACGATCCTCCTCTCGTTGGTGGAATGATGAGTGTACACGCGATTATAGAAGACGAAAAGCCGCTTGGAAAAAACTTCTTAATCAGAGCCCAACAAACTGGAATGACTATCAATTCCTTGCTGGCGTATTTGAGCGTACAGTGAACCGCGCGAAAGTAGAATACAACAGTAGACATTTTGATTATCTTTCTAAATTTAAAAATAAGCGTGCTTTGTTCACTTATCTTCGGACAAGAAAAGCACTGCCAGCACCTTTAACGTTGCAGTCATATGTCTTGACGCCGGAAGAAATGAACACCTCTCTAGAAGACATAGCGAAAGGTTTAGAACGCCGCTTCACTGTTAGTTTTTTGGCTATTCAGTCCGCGCTGGTAAACATGCATGAATTTCCAGAAATTTCTTTAGCTGAATTGAGTGAGACAGCATTATGCTTACCGAGGACGGCTCCCGGACCAGATGGGATTACGAACTCTATGTTGAAATGTTTACTCCAGGAATCGCCTAATCTTTTGCTACGACTAGTGAATTATTCGTTAGGGAACGCATGGATACCTCCAGAATGGAAACTTGCCAAAATTGTACTGTTGCTAAAAATTAAAATGATGCATACACGTTGGATAACATAGTACCGATCGCACTCACATCAAACTTAGTGAAATTGGTTGAGAGAATCATCAATATACGAATTAATGAAGTTATTACCATGAGGTCAATTCTAAGTCCCTGTCATATTGGGTTCAGGGCTGGTTTTTTAATTTGGGATGCCCCCGCTGATTTAGAAAGTCGGCTTCAATTAGCTCGGCTACATAAAAAATATGCAGCTTTAGTTACCTTAGACATCGCTAAAGCTTATGATACCGTGGAGCACTGTATTTTTGATAGATCGATTAGAATATCTTGACTTTCCATCATACATAGTAGCGTGGGTTCACAATTTTCTTGCAGACAGAAAATTTTATTGTTTGAAAGATGGGTTTTCATCATCTACTCATACCCAAACGAGGGGAGTACCGCAAGGCTCAGTGCTTTCCGCGGTGGTATTTAATTTACTAATGAGCACCATTCAACGTAAACAGGATATAACAACACGTTTATGCAGACGATATTGCATTTTTCGCAATGGCAGATAACATTCAGACCTTTTATGAACGGCTGCAGACTTACCTTAATATATTGGAGAGCTGGCTCGATGGCAACAGCTTTTTACTTAATCCGAGTAAATGTGCCCTCCTTGTTTTCCCGCTGCAATACCCTGTGAACCTCTCTCTGTCTTACCATCATGAGGATACACCACAGGCGGAATCTGTTAAATACCTTAGAGTAATTTATCACGCATCGCTTAACTGGTGACCTCATATCGAATATATCGCCAGAAAAGGTGTGCGGGCCATTGGCATATTACGTGGGCTAAACAGATACCACATAGGTATGAGAAGATACACATTGGTAATGATATATCGCATGTACGTTCGTCCCATTTCGGAATTTGGTTGTGTACATTTCTCTGGAGTTCCAGCTTACAAGTTGCGGCCTCTAATTCTTCTGGAAAGAGAAGCTTTGCGCTTATGCCTTGGCCTTCCCAAAACAGTTGCCAACAATTTGTTGTATCTCGAATCAAGGGTCCCTCCGCTTTCTTGTAGAATTCGCCTTCTCCCTGTTTAGACATTCTTAAGAATTTATGAATCACCGTTACGACATTCAGAAACAGCCTTTATTTCCACCCCGGGATCATTTTTCGCTGCTTGCTGGCCGTGATTTCACACGCCACAAATTATATTTGTGCAAAATTTACTGGAGCCTCTAAACGTACGTATATGCGACATCAAGTCGAGTCGTGATAATTCAGCCCCGGCGGAAATTGAATTCGACGACATTTTTCCTAATAATGCCAAATTACTTCCGCATAATATTTTGGATGGTTTTCTACAAGATCACCTGCGCCGTATTACAAAGAACGTTATTAATGCTACAGAGGCATCGCAATACGACGAAAAGTCAGGGGTTGGTAACTTCAGCCCGATTTTAAATTGGATTTATTGCCTTCGACTACCCAATTTCATACCCGTTTTTGCGGCTGAGTTTCTGGCAGTAGTGCTCGCCTTACGCAAGTTAGATACAGCAATTACATCAGCTGTCGTATTAACAGATTCGCTATCTCTCTGTGCGGCACTTTATGTTGGGGCTGATAATCACATAACAAAGGTGTTCCGTGCACTAGTACCTGCGCATTTGAGGAAAGTACAATTAGTTTGGGTGCCTGGACATAAAGGTTTGTTTAAAAATGAAATAGCCGATTCCTTAGTTAAGTCGTCAATCAGCGAAACAATTCTACCGCTCTGTCCATCATCCGCTTATGGGACTGCTGCTCAATTCCGCAGACGTACGCTTATGCAAGTCTTTAAAGGTTCAGCACTAACAAACTCTACAGAATATCGCCATTTATTATATCCCTGGCGAAGAAACTTTTGCCGCACTCAAAAACAAGAAGTAGCTATCACAAGGCTGCGTTGCCGGGTACCAAATCTAAATTTTTATAAACACAGGTCTGCTCAGGCACCTTCGCCACTGTGTGCATTCTGTGATGAACTGGAAACAATAGACCATTTTTTTTACCTGCAGGCGGCATAACACATTACGAAAAACCCTATTAGAAATACCTTTACGTGGTATTGGTGTGGAGTTATCTCTGCCTGTCATTTTGTCTTTTGGAGCTTCCATTTCTGGTTTCTCTAATGCGACAGTATGCGCGGCCGTCCGGGATTATATTGATTAAACTAATAGGTTGACTAATTAACCAGTTTCAATATCCTAACATGTCAACATGAATATATACGTATAAAATCAGATTATTGCTCTATTCTAAGAATAAATTCGTTTATGTAAATATTGGTATGCATTATATTAAGCACCAAACTTTCTTAGGCTATCGGTAATCTTTGTGTTAAACCTCCATCATTCCAAATCTGAACAGTAAATTTTAAAACCACTTGATTCTTGGCCAATCCCCCACAGTGAGTATGCGCCACTAAGAATAGGAGAACAACAACAACAACTTGCGTTCAGTTAGTCTTGCACTAAATAAAGCTCTCGTTCGCCGAGCCAACTCCTGCTTGTTCAACAACGCGTTTCAAGTGGTGGAGGTGCGGGGTAAATCTGGTCCTCACTCTGGGACTTCGCAGCCGCACACTCCAACGACCGTCTACAATGGCTGATCCGGGGCCATCTCAGGCCGCTATTCCAGATCTCGCACCTGTGCCTGTCTTCTGCGCTGGCGCTCTCCGGCAGCGCGACCCCCCCCCCCCATATTTGGTGACACAGAGGACCAAGGTTTGGACGACTGGATTGCCGAGTATGAACTGGTGAGCACATACAATAAGTGGAACGCAGCCGATAAGCTCACAAATGTGAGTTTTTACCTGACCGACGTGGCAAAACTATGGTACAGGAATCATCAAAGTGATTACAGTACCTGGTCGGAATTGGCAAAAACCCTCTAGGAAGTCTTTGGCCGTCCTGCTGTCCGCCGCCTTCGTGCTGAACAGCGCTTGCGGGGCAGAGTACAGAGAGCAGATGAAACTTTTACAAGCTATATCGAAGGTGTGCTCTTTCTTTGCAAGCTCGTCGATTCGACTCTGGACGAGGCAGGCAAGATCAAGAACATTATGAAAGGAATCGACGACGGTGCATTCCAAATGCTTGCTGCGAAGAGTCCCCAGATGGGCGCCGAGGTGATTCAGCTCTGCCAAAGCTATGATGAGCGGTGTAGGCAGCGCGCTTCTACACGTTGCGCTGCTCAAGACACCGCGGACATCTCACCCCTCGACTATCACCATGACGCCGCCGACCACTCTGCATTGATGCCAATCATAAAGCAATTCATACGCGAGGAGGTCGCCCGGCAGCTATCTATAATAACAACTACCGAGCCGATTGCACCCTTGTCGCCTTCGCTTCGCCAGTTCATTCAATAGCAAGTTGCCGAAGCATTGCCGTCAGCTCAAGCTCCACCAACTGTTACCGCACCACTAACGTATGCAGCCGCAGTTGCACTGCCACGTGCGCCAGCGTCTCCGGTCATCTACGAAGCTACTCGCCACGTTTATTCGTCGATGCCACCTTCCCGCTCGCTCACCGTCCCGTCTCCGGCTGTATACGAAACAGGTCAGAACGTTTTGATGACGCCGCCGCCTGCACGACCATTTACGGTACCTTATTCAGTGAACAGTGCCCCTACCGTCAGCCAATGGCACACTCCGGATAATCGGCCGATATGTTTTTCATGTGGCATCCCAGGCCACGTAGCTCGTCACTGCCGTCGTCGCAGCATCCCTTCTCATAACATTGCAGGGGCCTCACATTACATGCCCACCATGCCCACTCAGCCGCGATATCCCGTTCCTGCCGATCCACCTCTAGACGTATGTCTCGGTCGCCGACCATCCGGCTCAAGCCGTTCACCTTCTCCTCGTTGTCCATCAATTTCTCCAATATTACGTCGCAACAGCCTATCGCGAGGAGAAAACTGACGGGCGCAGTTCCGGAGGCAAGAACTGCGTTGGCAGCGAAAATTTCAAGACCTATATGCTGTCTCCCGAACAAAATTGAACTCTATATTGATGGCATTAAGGTGCATGGACTTGTTGACACTGGAGCTGCCGTATCTGTAATTAGCGAGAAACTGTGCCGAAACTTGAAGAAAGTGACCACGCAACTTACCGACCTATCTTCGCAGACGGCTACGTCCCATCATATTCAGCCTTCAGCTTTTAGCACTGCACGAGTATTCATTTAAAGTGCGTTGTATGTCATTGCATTTGTAGTTTTATTCCGTTCTTCGCATGACGTTATCCTTGGGTGGGACGTTTTTTCATCAAATTCTACTTTGGTCGACTGTGCTCGTTCCGAACTCTCGTTATCTGTGCCGTGCTATGACCCCAACGATGGCGCTTCGTGTAGAGTGTTTGCTGCTTCTGACGTTAACATTGCGCCTTTCTCAGCTGTTGTTGTCTCGGTGTCGTGTGCCTCTCCCCCAAAATCGCCTGTGTTGTTTATGCCATCGGTCCCATCTGCGTGCGCTCAAAATATCATGCTTCCGTTTGCCGTCGTCGTTTTTCGCAATGGTCACGCTGCTATTTATGTGTGCAATCCCTCGGACAGCCTGTCATCCCTACTACCTGAAGAATGCCTGGGCAGCTACGAACCTTACGAGTGCATTCTTCTGGCTACGATACCCGATTCTACGCTTTCGCACACAATTTGTGCTGTCAGTCCTACCAACGCGCCTAATGATGTTCTGGACGTCATCTTCGATGCCATCGACTCTGAGCTCGCACCAACTCAGCGCGAAGAGATATTAAATCATCTACTCCGCTTTCACTCTTCATTCGATCGTGACCAGTCAGGCTTAGGCCAAACCTTTGCGGTAGTTCACCGTATTGACACCGGTCAACAAGCCCCACTAAGACAGCGTCCGTACCGTGTGTCATCTGCTGAACGCCGTGTCATCGAGGAACAAGTGGACGACATGTTGAAACGTGGCATCATCGAGCCCTCCAACAGTCCCTGGGCTTCACAGGTTGTTCTCGTCAAGAAAAAAAAACGGATCCATCCGGTTCTGCGTTGACTACCGCCGACTCAACAAGATAACGCGCAAAGACGTATACCCTCTGCCACGCATCGATGATGCTTTGGAGTGCCTACAGGGAGCAGAGTTATTTTCTTCGTTAGATTTACGCTCCTGCTACTGGCAGGTGCCCATGGCAGAGGGTGACCGCCCGAAGACAGCCTTTGTAACACCGGATGGACTATATGAATTCACCGTTATGCCCTGTGGCCTCTGCAATGCGCCTGCCACTTTCGAAAGGTTGATGGATACCATCTTGCGAGGTCTGAAATGGTAAATGCGCCTCTGTTATTTAGACGACATTGTGGTATTTTCAATTCACTTTGCGACCCACCTCAGCCGCCTCGAGCAAGTTCTTACGTGCTTTGCCACGGCGGGACTTCAACTTAACTTGAAGAAATGCCACTTCGGCGCTCGCATGCTTGTAATTCTTGGCCATGTGGTTTCTAAGGACGGCATTCTCCCGGACCCTACAAAACTTAATGCAGTCGCGGCGTTCCCAAAGCCAGCCACCATGAAAGAGCTTCGAAGCTTCATCGGCCTATGTTCCTACATACGGCGATACGTCCGCAATTTCGCCTCCATTATCGCCTCCTTGACCAATCTTCTTTCCGAGAGTTCTGATTTGTCAGCGTGGTCGCAGGCATGTGATGATGCATTTCAGGAACTCTGACGGCTCCTCACCGTGCTTCCGATACTCCGACATTTCGATCCGTCTGCTCCAACGGAGCTTCGTACGGACGCTAGTGGTGTCGGGCTAGGGGCCATACTGGCCCAATGCAAGGATGGCTTTGACGAGTACGTCGTTGCCTATGCCGGCCGCACCCTCAGTAAAGCCGAGAAGAATTACAGTGTAACTGAAAAGGAGTGCCTCGCCCTTATTTTGGCAATCGAAAAATTTCGGCCTTATTTATATGGACGTCCGTTTGATATTGTAACAGACCACCATGCGCTTTGCTGGTTATCCTCACTGAAAGATCCTAATGGTCGGCTCGCTCGTTGGGCATTGCGGTTACACGAGTTCGATATCCGTGTTGTCTACCATTCTGGCCGGAAGCATTCTGACGCCGATGCCCTGTCACGTTCGTTATTGGCTTCAGAGCCTGTCGGCTCGCTTAATCTCCACCAGTGCTGCCTTGGCCATCAGCATTTCGGACATGCCTTCCGAGCAACGCAAAGATGCTTGGATTTCTTCTTTTTTGGACTTTCTCTCAAACCGGACACCCGCTCCAGTTTCCAGGACGCTTCGCCGTCAAGCAGGACACTTCGCTACTCGAGATAACCTGCGTTACCGCCGAAACTACAGCTCGATCGGCCGTAACTGGTTGCTCGTCATTGCCCGACATCTGCGCTCTGACATCTGTGCCACGTTCCACGATGATCCGCAATATGGCCACGCTGTTAAAAACATACACTCGTTTGCAGCTGCGGTACTACTGGCGTGGTATGTACCGTTTCGTTCGCCGTTACGTAAGGTCTCGCCTTACGTGCAGCGACGCAAAATGCCCACTCGACACGCCACAGGTCCCTTGCAGCCGTTGCCATGTCCAGCAAGAGCTTTCGATCGAGCCGGAATCGACCTTTACGGTCCGCTTCCCAACACTTCGAGTAGCAACCGCTGGGTTATTGTCGCTATCGACCACCTGACGCGGTACGCTGAAACAGCTGCGTTACCTTCTGCTGCCACAAAAGACGTTGAATCTTTTATACTGGAAAACCTGGTTTTAAGGCACGGAGCACCTCGGGAGTTACTAAGCGACCACGGCCGCGTTTTTCTCTCCGATGCTATCAAAACGTTGTTGAGCAAGTGTGGAATCATACACCGCACTACCACAGCCTATCACCCGCAAACTAATGGGATGACAGAGCGTTTTAATCGTACACTTGGGGATATGCTGGCCATGTACGTTTTATCCGACCAGTCAAATTGGGATAGCATACTGCCTTTCGTGACGTATGCTTACAACACCGCAACGCAAAGCACCACTGGATTTTCACCTTTCTTTCTTCTTTATGGACGCGAGCCATCATCAACAATGGATACCATTATTCCTTAGTGACCGGACCCTTCAGAGATGACTACCGTTTCTCGAGCAAGAGCACACGCTGAGGAATGTCGAAAGCTTGCTCGTGCGTTCACGTCACGTGACCTTCCGCGCCAAAAACATAGCCACGACGCGTCAACCACGCCTATGAGCTTTGCTCCGAACTCACTGGTGTGGCTATGCATTCCTTCTACAACTCCAGGACTCTCCCACAAGCTTTCGTCCAGGTACCATGGCCCTTATCGAGTCGTACGTCAAACATACCCTGTCAACTACCTTGTCGAGCCGCTGGATGCATCTCCGGACAAGAGCCGTCGGGGACAAGAAATCGTACACATCTCTCGGCTCAAGCCATATCATGACCCTTCTGTGTACACCTGTCCTTAGGTCACCATCATGGCTCCCTCGTCACCCGGGGGTGATTGTAACGAGGGCAGTGGGCATGGAGCTCGAGTATAGAAAAGTAAGAAGACTTGCTGTGATCGCAGGCTTGCATTCAGTTAGCCATTGTAAAAAGCTCTAGTTCGCCGAGTCAACCCCTGCTTGTTCAACAACCCGTTCCAAATCAAATAAAATATTGATTTGATTGATATGTGGGGTTTAACGTCCCTAAACCACCATATGATTATGAGAGACGCCGTAGTGGAGGGCTCCGGAAATTTCGACCACCGGGGGTTCTTTAACGTGCACCCAAATCTGAGTACACGGGCCTACAACATTTCCGCCTCCATCGGCAATGCAGCCGCTACAGCCGGGATTTGAACCCGCGACCTGCGGGTCAGTACCTTAGCCACTAGACCACCGCGGCGGGGCAAAAAATCAAACAAAATAAAAGAGGGGAAGTGGTGGCTGCGCCTATTTCTTTTCTGGTGCCGTGTGTATACGCTCTGTCCGTAGTATGTATGAACGTGTACTTCGATCAAGCCAATCACCATGACAGCATATATAGCAAGTTTGGTGTCACTCTGCTATGCTTGAGGGCACAGGATAGATTCACGACCTCGACGGTGTGATTTGGATGGAGGCAAATTACAAAAAACACCCCGGAACCAAGATATATGTGTACATTGAAGAATTTCAAGTGGTCAAAATAATCCTAATTCCACCCCCCTCCTTATAGCGTGCCTAAAATTCATACCTTCTTCGGCATATGAAAGCCAAGCAATTATTAATGTTGAACAGACACTTTCATTTTAGGCACACACAGGCAGGTGGAAAAAACTTTAATTTTTTTGTTAGGCGAACTTTAGTGCTCGCGAGAAGTGAAAATGGAGGGCATTTTGTCATGCCTCTCTGGCAAGCCCCAAAGTCTCATGTTGCTTAGCCACGGCAACCAGTGAAAGAGAAGCTTATCGCATCAGCTTACTCCAGGAAGATAACGTTGTAATTAATAGTCCGCTGCTTTATTCGTAACAATAACTGCCTTTAACACAAACTACATTAAACAGACACATATCATAACCGAGTATTCATCGCAGACGTATTTTTTATAACAGTGCAGTGGCAGGCGAACGTGCCTTCGCAAAAAACTTGTCGACTAGCCAGCTTTTCTGCTGCGTAACTGCTTGCAAATAATGCATACTAGCTGCACTGTCATATCATTCACTTCGCGCGGGGCGTAGAATGGAGTTTGGTGGTGGCGGTCATGTTAAAAAAGCGCACACATGCAATATGCTGCAGGATACCTCGTCTTATTTCCGGCAATGCCCAGTTTAAATTCGGCTATATCGTTCTAAGTTCCACAGGTGTCCGTCTTCATTATTCAATAAATCTAGCAAACAAGCTCAATGCGGTTTAGAAACCAGCCCGATACCACTGGACAGGAGAGCATGAGCAGAAAATATTTTGCTCACCTGAGCAAAGGCACAGCATCGGCTGACTTTGCGTAGGCTGACATCAGTTGATGTGGGGATTGGAAGCCGGACCGGCTTCAAAAAGTCGTGTTCTTCGTACTATATTTTCGGTAGGAGTTTTCTCGTTCCTTCAGATAGCACATGTTACACGCAAAAAAATATGCTTTGTTTGGATCGTTAAGCAAGTCACGTGACACTCAGTTTCGCGAATAAAAATGTAAATGTTTTGCTGGTTTTGGTAAATGTGCAGGTAAACAATGTATTTCGTTTAAAATGAATCCTCCATCTTTTCACCTGCAATCCCCAAGCGTATTCCATTGAGATTTAACAATGTTTGGCATTAGTAAGGGCTAGTCTCGCAACTGTGGTCGGAGTACGCTAACAGTCAATATGAAAGCCAAGACATTCTGTCGCTTGTTACATTTGGTATCATTTGTACCATCCTGTTTGGTGTGTGGTTTGTTTTGACGGACTGTTTCAGTTGTCAGCGTCTATGATGTTCAGTAGGGTCCTGTTGACTTGCCTTTGGGAAAACGTTTCGCACTACATTCCATCGGAGCCACACTGCCCGATACCACCGATATGGGTGCCGCCATTTCGTCAGTTTGCTTCTGTAAGTGAGGTGGTTAACCTCAATTGGGAACTACCGCGGTTAGTTGGGAAATTGCGGTTAGCCTTTCCGTCTAGCTGAATGTAACGCGGTTTAAAAGAATTGAGGTTTGCTGTAACTTTGGTTAACGTTAAACAAGGGTATTAGCGGATCAAAGGTACTTTGAGCGTATCTATCTATCTATCTATCTATCTATCTATCTATCTATCTATCTATCTATCTATCTATCTATCTATCTAGCTATCTATCTATCTATCTATCTATCTACTTATCTAGCCATCTATGACTTTTAGCTCTCTTGGCCGTTTCCATAATGGTATTAATACCAGTCTTGGTATGGCCAAACATGACTGTATGAAGGACATGTGTGACTATTCATAACATGAAAATCATGACATGTGTGTCAGGAATGTCATGATTTACATTTCATGATTCTGCAGCTCGTGCGGTGGTTTCGTTTACACGGCATGTTGCAAAACTTGTATGGTATGACATGATTGCATGGCGAACACACGCGATAGACCCTAACATGAAAATCATGGCATGCGTGTCATGTAACAACATGACTATATGCCACGCTCATGGCGCGCTTGATAGTCGATGTATGACACCTTCCTGGGTCTTCAGTAGTAGCCCTTGACTGTCTCGTTCAATTTACGAGTGTCCCGGTTGAAGCGGTGCATGAATTGTTTGTCTTGCCTTGTCTTGTCGCCTAGGATTGTTTGTCAACAGGACCACTTAGTCTGTGTGTTTAGAAAAATTGGTTAACGATTTAGAGCACTTGGTACAGGACCACTTGTCTTCGTCTTCTTCGTCTTTGGATGCCTACTCAGCGTGAGTGATAACTTTCGCTTACGAGCCGATCTAACAATACTTACTGTAGCATACTGAACACTTTCAACAGCCAATGTGGCACAAGCCACTGTGAAAGTTCTTCTTTTTTTGTATGCATTAAAATTGAAAATATCTTCAACATTAACAGTTGGCTTGACTTACTCTTGAAAGAAATGCTTGGCTTTATTGTAAATTATGGGCTATTATAAGCAAGTACTGCTGCAGGGTCCACACTATTTATCTAAATAGCGATTTCTTTCGACCGGGACCTGCTTCAGAATAAAGGAAGGTGGCCTTTAGCACGGCCGGCTTTATAAATGGCAAGTAGTGTTCAACTGCATAACAGTGGAGGCTCCTGTGCAGGCTTCCATGCCCTGAGTTCGGTATCTATCTATCTATCTATCTATCTATCTATCTATCTATCTATCTATCTATCTATCTAGCCGCCTACGGCTTTTAGCTCTCCTGGTCGTTTGAATAACGGTATTGCTACCAAAATTAGTTTGACATAACATAAATGTATTGTGCGCATGTTGGACTAGTCATAACATAAAAATAATGACTTGCATGTCATGAATGTCATGATTTACAATTCTTGGTCTTGCTGCTTTCGCAGTGGTTTCGTTAACATGGCATGTTGCAAAAATAGTATGGTATGACGTGATTGCACGCGAACACAAGCGACATACCCTAACATGAAAATCATGACATGCCTGGCATGTACCAACATGACAACATGCCATGCTGATGATGCGCTCTCGGCCATTTCGCTAGCGTCACATATACAAAATTTGGTATTACGGTACGTGAATAGACGACAAAGGTGTCTGACTGGTGTAAACATGATAATCATGAGATGCGTGTCATGTAACAACATGACTACATGCCACGCTCATGATGCGCTGGCGACTGTTTTGCTAGCTTCACATATACAAAAGTTGGTATTACGGTACGTGAATGGATGACAAAGGTATGTGACTGGTGCAAACATGATAATCATGAGATGCGTGTCATGTAACAACATGACTACATGGCACAGTCATGGCGGCAACACATTTCGACATGAAGCGGTGCGCGTGCTCGCCGGCGTTCATTTCCTGGCGTCACGCCGGCGTTGCCACGCCATATATAAACGCAGGCTAGAGACGCGCTGCGTTGCTTTGGCGCATGCAGCGCGTCTGGCGTCCCTCCGTCATGAAAAAGTGGAGACGCACTGTTGGCTGGGTAATGCATCGATGTGAAATGCAGCATGTCGCATTTCGCGCTGGTTGCCGTCGGGATGCGCCGATAGACGCTAGTCGCGCTTGGCGTTAGACTATACAGTGCTCACGTTTTTGTAACGTAGCGTCGCTGCGTCCAGCGTGGCCGCACATCAACACTAGATAGAAATATAATGGGCCCTTCATGATGTGCTCGAGGCCGTTTTGTTAGCTCCACATTATACCAGACTTGGTGTTACTTGACGTCAATGGATGACAAAATATATGACTGGTGCAAACATGATAATACTGACACGCGTGCCATGAAAGAACAACATACTACGCTCATAGCGTTCTCGCGGCTGCTTCGCTAGCTCCACATATGCTAAAATTGGTATCACGTTACGTGAATAGATGACGAAGGTAAACGACACACCAAAACATGATAATCATGACACTGAAATCATGTACGACATCATTTACCCTCACCTCGTAACGTTGTGCTGATTTTAAAGTGACATATCAACATTTCTCATTCGTGCTTCGCATATCATCGATTCCCTCTGTACGTGGGATCTGCCTTTTTTTTTCTTCTTTCTGTCAGATATGCAGAGTGGTACACCAAAATATATACGGAGGCACGCAAAGGATGAGGTTGCAATAGTCTGAAAGAGAAATAAAACGCGCTTGATATAAAACTCAAACGCGAATATCGAACCGGTAGCACGGGCTGAGAGACTGCTCGCTAAATACTTACAGTGGGCATGTCAAGAAACACGGACATGCCCTATCTACCTTCTTCCCTGTTTCGAATCTATTTATGAGTGGTTGTAGCCTGGATGATGGATAAAATATCCGAGTTATACGCTACAAAGACCATATAGCATCTTTTCGTGGCCACCGCGGTCAGAGCCCGGTGGAAACAGCATGCCGCTGACTTCGTATTTTCATCCCCACTTTACCCATAAAAGCCGGCCAGTAGCATGAATGCAAATTAACCTGCATGAAAACGCGGATTCCCGAGCTTTCTAGTACACGCAGCCGTTCAGCGCCAGCTTCCAGTTGCATGGATGGATGGATAGATGTATCCGGCTGTGCCCTTTCAATCGGGCGGTGGCTTACTCCACCTAGTCATGAAGTTAAGTACTATAACTATGTGTTTAACGATTCAATTTCACTCGCGCCTTGATTGTAGCCCCAATCAGTTAGCCTTGTCCTGGTTATTACTACCCGTTTAAAGTCTATTTTGCCTTCACTGTCTCTAAACCGCAATGCTTTGAAAAATTCCGAGCCATTACCTTGGACTACAGGGGGGAGCCCTTTATAGAACATTGTAAAATGCTTAGCCGTTTCCTCTTCCTCTCCACGTGCACTACATACCGTGTCTGTGCCTTCTGTGCCTTCGTATTTGGCTCGGTACGTCTTTGTCCTCAATACTTCCGGTTTGGCCTCGAACAACAGCGAGCTACCCCGAGAATTATCGTAGATCTTTTTCTTTGCAATTTCTTGCTTGAAAGTTTGGTAGATTTCCAGTAATGATTTTGTAAGCATTCCAATCTTCCACAAGTCCCTCTCTGTTTCGATCACCTTCTTCTTATTCAATGTTTCCTTTTGGCTTCGTATTTTGCTGTTGTCGGAATACTTGCTTCACAATTTTCGAGCTCACTTTCCCCATTTAGTATCAACAGTCTTCATGTACAAGTACCCGAAAACTTTCCTAGCCCAATGCTCTCCTCCCATGGGATGGACATTTAAACAATGTCCATCCCATGTCACCCTGTACCCCCTGACTTGGGCTGCTCCGTGTGCTGCCAAGGCAAGTCTACTTATGCCACGTTGTTTAGTTTCCAATCTTGCTTGAACCTCTAATTTCATGCACAATATTGCATTGCCTAACATAAAACCCGTGACCTTGACTTCTTTCGAAATCTTTCTCACAACGTCATACCTTTTGTAGTTCCATAGTGCCCCATTTTTTGCAGTTGCATTCCTGGTGCCCTTAGTCATAACGCGTCTTTTGTGGTCTTTTAGATACTCTGCCCCGTTATTTCTCCATACACCCAAATATTTGTACTTATTCACTATTTCTACCATCACTTCCCATACCTTATGCTCACGGCCAAGTCTACTCGCGCAGCGCCGCTACGTGGCCGCGGCGAATGGAGGTGAAGCGCGCGCACGACGGCCTGAAGAGAGCGTTCACCGAGGCACTGAAAAAAATAGAGGCGGCGCTAGCACGACCCCTGACGATTGCCTGTTGCCGGATGGATGTGACGCACGGCGTCATCAGGCCCACAGAGCCCTATCAACTTTGTTGACAAAGACCTGGTTAGCCTCGCATTCAATTGCTTTTCTATGTGACTACTTATTTATGTTTACGTATGTGTTGTTAATTATTCTCTTTTCTTTTTTTTCTCCCACCTTCCTTTCTTCTGTTTTTTTTCTTTCCCAAAAAAGTAGGCCGGCATTTAGTACCCTTAGATGGCCGCTGTCAGCTCATTTCCCTCCTTAATTCTTTCATGCACTTGCATTTTCTGTGTATCCACACCAAATAAGAACAACAATATGATACGGCAAAGCGAAGCAGAAATTGTCGTTAAATTTGTTTCAGTACACAATATGCATTAAACAAAAAGGTGTGAAATTCATTTTGTGGCGATTCGTAAAAGAAAAGTCACGTTGGCTAGATCTCAAAGACGACGATGTCTTCCGGTAGTTGGCACACAAGCTGGGTCTAACAGGTGATGACCATAATGCGTTCCCATCAAAATTCCTTCCACGTAAAATTGCTCCATAGCCGGTGGGTGGGAGCACATTGAAAAGCACGCCTGAACGCCACCGATGATGACAGAGCTACGTTGCAGAACGCTATCTGAAAAGAAACGAAAATATAGACAATGTACCACCAGTTGTACGGATTCATCATCAAATAAGGCGAGAGTGTAACATACAAAACATCGTATATATGCGAAGCGGAGGAAGCGGTAGTTGTGATATCGATTTTATACGAAACATGACGACGATGGCAAAACGTTGTCTCATCGTGTTTATTCAGTTGCTTTAACAATATAAGCCGCTGCCAAAAGGTCCCCGATCTAGCACGCTTCATAGGGCAGTGGCGTTCGCTTGGCTGCCTCCCATGAAGCATATTTTGACCACTTTTTGTTTTCATAATATTCACTAGCTGAATAAAGCAGTGATCAGTGACGAACAATAAATATAACACAGGAATTGTTTACTTGCTGTAATCTTAATCATCAACAGTGGTTCAGTCCGCCCCCTCCCCCCACAGTATGATACTACACCTATGCTCATACACATACCCACGTTTCTTAAAGCCACTGTAGTTACTTAGGCCAACTTGACAGCAGGACAGTCGTGGCCAAACGAAATGCAGAGGCATGAAAAGATTGACAATGTACCACCAGGTTAGAAGGTAGTTGTACGGATCGATCACCAAATATGGCGAGAGTGTAACAGACAATATATATGTTATACATGCGGAAGGGAGGAAGTGATAGTAGTGATATAGATTTTATAAGGAGCATGACAGCGGTGGCAAAACATTGCCCAGAGTGTTTACTCAGTTGCTTTAACAAATAAAGCCGCTGCCAGAAGGTCATCCATCTAGCACGCTTCAAAGGGCAGTCGCGTTCGCTCGGGTGCATCTCATAAAATATATTTTGACCACTTTTTGTTTTGACCATGTTCATTAGCTTAACAAAGCAGTGATCAGTGTTGAACAGTAAATATAACATAGAAATCGTTTACTTGCTGGAATCTTAATCATCAACAATGGTTCAATCCGCAACCCCACAGGAATAGATTACACCTGTGCTCATATACTCACGTATTTCAAAGCCGTTGTAGTTGATTAGGCCAATTTGACAGAAGGACAGTCACAGCCGAACGAAATGCAAAGACACGCAAGAAAGCATTGCAGTGTTATTCACTGAGATGTTTGCATTTGCTAGGCCGCAGCTGCTACCTTTTTCGGAACTTAGCTTGTTAGCAGGTGAAACAAATGCATAAAACTTTACCTATTTCTCCATGCTGAATTTCTGTTATGCTTATCAAATGTAGAGAAGTAATAGTTTTTTTTTACTTTTGAAGGCGTTCTTTTGAGTAGAATCTGTATCATTTCAGTTTCTTTAGCAGTTTCAATACAAATCATGTAGCTGGGGCACGCGTCCTTTGAGAGTTTGGTCACGCTGAACGGGTAGATATAGATATAATGTCATTGATTTACCACTGACTCCTGAACCATCATAATGAATTCGCGTGGTGTGTTTTCCTCGTGTGACTTATACGCGTAGTAAAAGCACGCCTTCCAGGACAGCGGAACGGCATTCAACTGTCCCCATGGCGAAATCCGCCACTAAGGTAAACTAGGAGAATGCTTTTTAGCGAGTTTTCCAACTTTCTCGCCCTCCAAAAGCAAAAAGTGAACTTGGCTTTAAGGGTGTGTTAAAATATTTCAGTAAAAAGTTACTTGGCCCACAGGTTTACAGTACTGAATTATTTAAGTGCTAGGATGAATTCTTCATACATGTAACTGTTAGCTGTATCAATTTTTGCGCTTCTTGTGCTTTTCGGGTGATCTTGATTGCAGTATCATGCTCTTTGGGCCTGTATTTCTACCGTTTTTGTGATTTACCCGAACGCGAAACAAAAACCTCAGCAATCAAATACGTGACTGGTACTGTTTTTTATTAGTCATCGATATACACAAACTTCGAGCCGCGTTGACAATTGTTCTCTTCGTGACTTTCGTTTTTGCCATTGTCCGCTTACCTTTACTCATGTCCAATTACGCTATGAACGTTTCAGGGGTTTATGTTTCAGGGGTTTAACGTCCACAACCACCACATGACTAAGAGACATCAAGAAGAAGATGGATCCGGAAATTTCGACCAACCATGGACTCTTGTAACGCGCACTGACATCTAACTTCACGGCCTGAAGCATTTGCACCTCAGACAGAAATGCGGCCGCTGTGGCAGAAATTCGGTCCCCTGATCGCTGTGTCGGCAGTCGAGCCCCATAACTCGACCATTGTGGTGGGTGCAGTTACAATATAGATGAAGTTTTTTCGTACGAACTCTTTTGGGGCACAGTACTGCTTCGTAATACTATTTCTCTCACTGAACACTCTCTCTGTCACTTATACGGTCGTCAAATAAGCCAGTGGTTAGTGAGCATAGGCTTTCCTGGTACTAGCTCTAGCTACATCGCGCTCCTCACTTTTAAACTTCCAAGGTCATAACCGTAAGGCTGAATATCCTCAGCTGTGTCGGAGAACCCCTAAACTCATATTCAAGGGAGGCGATGGATCAAGCTAACACTAGCATTGCATGCGTCCGAGAGTATGTTTATCAAGAGTAAGGGCCAATGAACATATAGCGCAATTGTCGTGAATTGAAGGATTTCATTCTAACAGCACCCTGTTTTCATGAAGCCCATGAAATTGTTGCGACCAAACCCAAATGTTTTACGCGGCCTCTGAATACATTTCAACCGGGTGACGGCGTTCCGCTAGAGTTGATTCAGGAGACCACATGAAATCCAGTGCTGCTGCAATGTCAACGGGTTTGGACAGACCTATCAACATTCAGGAGTCCTTCCAAGCTATGTGTGTCGACGACCAGGATAGAATATGTGATCTAACCAATGCAACATACACTTGTAAATAAGTTCCACGGAATCCCGCAAGGTACCGTAAATAAATATGAAAGCAGACTGACGACCACCAATTGCTAGCTTCCTGGTTAGCTCAATTGAAAGAGTGACCATCCCACAAAGGCTCTGGTCCCGGGTTCGATCCCCGAACCACAGTGACTTTTTTCGACAGCTATGAAGCCTTCCTTCTCAGAAATCCGAATGCATGCATTTTTTTATCTTATCGCTTCATCCTACAAACGGGTGCTTGTAAATTTTCAGTTCTTAACCGAAACTTTACCAAAATTAACGCTATACGGACTAAACCTATTAAACCTACTTGAATTGAACATTAACATGACCACAAGTTTTTAACCCCCTTGGAGAACCCTAGTGGCTCACGCTCAATTCAAGATCGATGGCGACGTACCTGCGTAATGAGCGACCTGCCAGACAGACCACACGACGGGAAGCAGGCCGCGAGGAAGAAGAGCTTGTCGCGAGGGATGCCGCCGAACGTGGCGTTGCCTCCGTCTTCACGCGTCTCCGCTGCCAGCCGCGACCTGGCCGCTTCGAGGGCGGACGCCGCGTGGCATGGCAGCGGCGGCCCCGAGACTCAGCGTGGTCAGTAGCCGGATCTCGCTTAAGCGCAGTATCCCCAGTCCGCTCGTAGTGGACGCCAACAGCGAACTGAATCGTTGGAGCTCGGCCTCGATGGCAATCTGCTCGGGGCTCAGGTCAGCCCGCGAAAGTTCCTGCGGTACAACCACGTTTTGCAGTTGTCCTGTGCGAAATGATTACTACTAGGGAACCTGAAGAAACCGTTTTGCAGAAGACCGCCAGCTCGGGGAAGCTTGAAATAAAGAAAATGGGTCATCCACTAGACTAAAATAATTTTTCATCTGCGTATTCTCAGTTATAAAGCTACAACGGCCATATGGTACAATGACCAAGCGGTAGACAAAGCATCTGCCACCCAACTGACTCAAACAACTGCTCACTTTCTAGAGTGATGTACAGTGACCTGGTATCTCGGTCCTGTGC
Source organism: Rhipicephalus annulatus (assembly GCA_013436015.1). NCBI lineage: Eukaryota > Metazoa > Arthropoda > Arachnida > Ixodida > Ixodidae > Rhipicephalus > Rhipicephalus annulatus. The sequence continues at coordinate 99,710 of WOVY01000186.1, read as the reverse complement.
ACACATTTCGACAAGGTGGAGTCTTTTTCCTGTCTTTTGCGTTTCGTCCTTCAATCCCGCAAAGCTCCGTCATGATTCCTTATGGCTCGCAGAAATACGCGTCTTCCTTAGCCATAAACAACAACTTGCAAAGAACAACTGAATATTTCATGTGGATTTTTCATAAAGATCGTTTCCCAGATGAAGAGTTCGTCGTGGTTCCGGATTTAATTTTCGACACTAGTGACGTTTCGAGGAGGTTGCTCTGTTATGTTCGCCGATCCCTAACACCTGCAGAGCACAGTGCCACCACGGGTTAATCATAACTTCAAGCACGCCGATAAAAAATTATAAATCAGTTTCAACGGAGACCCTATAGCAACTTCACTTTCTACAGGGACATCGGGCGTAACGCTCCAGTAATTCTACGTCATAGAAATATTGTAAATGGAACTGCGTGGATATACAATGCGTTTTCTATAACACTAACGCTGAAAACGCTCTTTAAATCATTAGGAAATGGTCAGTACATGCATGCACAAGTTCTTCAAGTTGCTAACGTGATTTACTAGCTCCCCGGCACCTCTTACTGGCCAGCACCTAGTAAAGCTGGCAAATTTTGTGCTAACAACCAGGGAGCCTTTCTCAGTGTCTTTAACTAGGTAACTGCTAAAACACCTATGTTCCTAGACGCTTTGTACATGCTGTCGTGTACTACGGTGTAATTGTGACACTTTCATGCAGACTTCAGCGAAATCGTAACTTTCTACAGTATATTAGAATAACTGGTTCATGCTTGGTAATGGCGTACACATATGCTAAGTGAGACACTCCTTGCGGCACATCTCTCATGAAATCATGCACTACGTCTTGCCAATTTGAAAATTTTGTTTGATGCAGTTTAAGGCAAACGTCTCAAGCGCTTCATCAAACGCGAAGGTTGAACTTCTAGCTGTGTGAACAAGAGTGACGATAAAGCTCATTATCACGTCATTACATCACCACAACATAGCCTGACGTCACAGCTTGTATACATTTGTCACATGATAATTGCGTTACTGTGACACCGTCGAAATGACAATATCGCTTGGTCAAGGATAGCCCGACCTCGAAGGCAGTGAAAAACATGGTTAGGTGAAGAAATCTTTTGGAAGAGGAGCGGGGGAGGGTCAATACGTTACCTTATAAGAAAGACGATGGCTTTCGAGCTCGATTCGTCTCAAGCCTGTTTCAGACGAGAGCGATTTTGCCCCAAGAGCGTAGCGGCAGCCGTCCAACGAGCCCGAAACAGGATTCCACAGCGTGTTCTAGACGCGGCGTTAAACATCACCAGAGCTCGAAAAATTCACTCGCAGCAAAGGGTCTGGCCTACGAGGCGCCAGGAGCACGGGACGGCAGCCTTGGAGTCGAGGAGCGCATGCACCGTCGGAAGGAACTAGCTCCTACCGCCGAGCACGGGCAACACACCCCTTCAGATCGGCGGGCGTTGCACAAAAACAGCATGTGAAACGAATTCGCACTCGCACGTGCTGCTGCTGCTGCTCATCGCTGAGACTGCCACCATGCACTCAGTCGCTGGCATGTGAAACAGGCTTCAGGTGAATGCATAACGGCCGTTCCACGCGCTGCCCGCACAGCCGCAACGCACCTGCCGAAACCCCGGCCACACACAAACGGAGGGTGAAAGAGCGTCGCCGATTCACTAATTTCTCTCCAGCTTGGGTGCGGCAGATGTGCCGACACATGCGTTGCGGCTGTATGGGTAGTGCGTGGAACTGTCCTTAGGCACTCGCCTAAAGCTTGTTTCACATGCGCACCCTGGGATGTTGCGAGTTTTTACGCACCACTGCACAACAAACTCACCTCGAAACGCTCGTTAGCGAAGAACAGTATGTAGATCAGCGCGAACATCTGCTGTGCCATTGGTGTTCCCAAGATGGCGGTCAGTACGCTTGGCGGATGCCGTTCCTCCGTGAGTGGCGGCCGCAGGAGGAAGTCCTTGACCACCAGCTCACGTGCCACCAGCAGTCGGTAGGTGCGTATAGGTGCTACTCCGGCCACGTGGTACACGTTGCTCTTGGGTCTATTCAGCGAGCGCACGAAGTAGCGCACTGAGCTCGTGGTGGCGCGGGTGAGCACGCGGAAATAGCTGCCATCCGCCTTGACCTGCCGGAAACGAGATTGTCACTTGTTGGCCTCCAATAAACCTTTGTCTGTCTTTAAGTGCTGCGCATGAAGGATTATCACAGCGTGAAAGTGTGCAGAAGTATGTTCTCTGGTACAAACCAAGAAAACGTGTGTGTGCATTCCTTTGGCATCGAAGCTTCGTGTTCTTGCACTTGCGGCTTATAGCATCGGAGATGTCTTGTGTCGTTTGAATGGTTCCCCACCTTGTTCTCTTCATCTGCGGCTAAAGTAGCTGGAAGGAGTGCACGTGCACATCAAGACCATTCCTGTCGTGTGCCTGCCACATGGGCAACACTAAGAGAAAATGGTCATGGCTACAAAGTTTTTTCATGCGAATGCATTTCTTAGTCGGGCTATGTCAGGCATCCGGCGTTTGTCTGCGGCGGTGTCCGCGCGCCGGCAAGAGTCACCTCTCCACTCTCACACCTCTCTCCAATACCCACAGCTGCAAGCGCGCGCGCTTATCCTCGTTCCTAGCAACCAGAGCATGTAGGGCAAGAATGTAGGAGATGGTGGGTGCAGTGCTTCACCACTCCTCTCACCGTTCGCTCTATCACCTCCCTGCGCCCCACTCTGCCGTCCGCTTGCACCTCACTCTCGACATTTCGCTGTCTGGGTGCCTCTCAAGAGCATCCAGAAATGCGTGCTCGAGACGCCGCTGTGAAATGCCAACGCCGAGCCGGAGACGCTGGTCACCTGCTCTCTCGTACATTTGCTCCTCACTCTCGACCGTGCACTCCTCCGCAGGGGCGCCTGTGAGAGCAGGCGTTTGGTGTGTAGCGACACCACAGACCCGAGCTAACGGGGGGACGGGGGGGGGGGGGTTCGGCTTTCTCCCACGCCTAGCCGTGCGTGGCTTTGCCGTTTCCGGGGAAAAGGGGATCTTGAGGGTTGAGCTGACGCTGGGTGATCGGACCTTTGAGGCCCCCCTGCAGAGGCAACACACCCCTTTGGCCCCGGCTTCACGTAGACCGCACCCCTGGGCTGACCCACCCAAGGAAAATTGGCAGTCGCCTTTTTCTATCTTTCTCCCCTACAACTTCGTCTTTATCTCTCACTTTTATTCCGTCCTGTCTACTTATCTCTTCTGTTTACTTCCAATTTTCCTGGCGGCAAGGGTTAACCCTGTGCAAATAGCCTACCTTGGTCTAGGCGCAATGGGTTATATTTGCGTTGTACGGCTGGCGTCTGCAGGTTTTAGCATCCGCAAACTTGTAGCATCCCCTCGTTGGGCTCCGTGGTGGGTGGTCGCCAACGCTTCTGAAGAAAATGAAACACTCATATATAGAGCTTTTCCTCCGTTAAATGATCGTACCGCCTTGAAGCGCCTACGCACCGAAGACTTGGGTTTTTCAACCGTTCCAAAGAAAACTTCCCCCATTTTCACTTCATACATAGTGAGAAAAGTGGCAAGCAAGCCAGAACCGTATCCCCCTTTGTAGTCGCCAGGTGTCTGACAGAAGCTCTTGGGGCCGGGTGCAAATTTACTAAAACGGCCAGTGGAGACCTCCTCTTCGAAATCCGAGAAAAAAAAACAGTTCGAGAAGCTACACAATCTTTCAACTTTTGGTGACACTCCAATCACTGTAACACCACACAGATCTATGAACACAAGCCTTGGAGTGGTATCTGATGCTAATTTGCTTGGCTTGACCGAAGAGGAACTTCTGGAGGGGTGGAAGAGTCAGAATGTGACCAATGTACAAAGGATCTTTATCAGAAGAGACAACAAGGTAACACCAACAAAACACCTAATACTGACGTTCGCTTCCAGTAATCTGCCAGAAAGTATTCAAACAGGACACACGAAAACCTTTCTCAGACCGTACATACCAAACCCTCGTCGTTGCTTCCAATGCCAGAGGTATGGCCGTGGTTCTAAAACCTGTCGTGGTCGCCAGATTTGTGCACAATGTGAAGTTTCAGGCCACGTGTCTAAGAATTGCAAACAACCGTCACACTGTGTAAACTGTGAAGGAAACCATGCCGCATATTCACCCTCCTGTACATACTAGAAAGAAGAAAAAGAGATATATACATTGAAGGTGAAGGAGAACATTTCATGTAAGCAAGCACGGCGAAGAGTCTCACCTTTCTATGAACCTACATATGGTGATGCGGCGCGTTAGGGGGCACCACCGCACCAGCCCTCGCCACTCCTTCGGCCCGCGCATACCGAGCCGGCGGTTGTGGCACCTGCCCCCAAGGCGGCTGTAGTCCAGACTACACCGCCTACTCCCGAACAGAGACCGGAGACTCCAGAGTCCTCAGGTCTCAAGGCCTCACTTCACCAGGCGAGGCCCAAAATTCTAATTAACAGCTCGCACGTGCGGGCATCCAGTGCTTCCGAGGAGGCAATGGATACGTCGGCATCCTTGGTGCCGAAAAAGCGGCGTGGCTCCTTGGAGCGCACCAAGAAAACAAAAAAGCAGATAACAGGGCCTGGTGACGGCCCTGTTCCGTGAACTCAAACTCTCTGCCCAAACAACCACTCGCTTTTCATACACACAGCACTATTTTACATTCACCATGATAACTCAAATTATACAATGGAACGTCACGGGCCTTCTTAGAAACCTTGACGACGTCCAAGAGCTTCTACACGAACACTCACCAAAAGTGATGTGTGTACAAGAAACACACCTTAATTCAAAACACAGCAACTTTCTTCGTAAATACGTTATTTTCCGAAAGGACCGTGATGATGCCACGACATCATCCGGAGGTGTTGCCATTATAATGAATCACGGGATTGCATGCACACACTTACAACTCCGAACATCCCTTGAGGCAGTGGCTGTTCGAGCGGTTCTTTTAGGGGCGAAGCTCCTTAGGGCGTGGGCTGTGCGTCCCCTGTAGCCTGTATGTAGCCACCTCTAGTTTAGTTCTTGCAGTGTTCACTAGATGGCGGTACCGTCCCCTGTATGTAGCCACCTCTAGTTTAGTTCTTGCAGTGTTCACTAGATGGCGGTACCGTCTCCTGTATGTAGCCACCTCTCGTTTAGTTCTTGTAGTGTTTACTAGATGGTGGTACTTGTAGCTGATGATGAAAAGATGCAAGATGTTATAAACTAGAAAGCGGTACTTGTAGTTGATGAAAGACGCGAGATCTTATAAAATAGGAATGATGTCACATATGGCGCGTGTCATTGGTTGAAGGCAATCGTTCGATTTAGTGCGGCGACGTACGCTAGGGGGAGCGATGTAACAAAATCGAGTGGGCAAATTGTACAGAGGATTCATGGTTTACGAGGTTTACCTCCGGAGCTTCGCCCACTCATCATCATTCACTTCGTGGATATGGCGGAATTTTTTTTGATAAACTGATCACAATATACACCATTTACATTCCTCCTAGCTATCAGCTGCAAAAACGTGATTTACACTTTTTAATTGATGAACTGCCGGAGCCTTATGTTCTCTTTGGAGACTTTAATGTGCATAGCAGGCCGTGGTGTGACTCTAATTGCGACGCGCGAGGTCGACTGATTGAACAGTTCCTACTCTCGTCGAGCGCGTGTCTCCTAAATCGAAAAGAACCAATCTATTATAATCTCGCTAATAGTACCTACTCCTTCATAGACCTAAGCATACTATCTCCATCTATTGTGCCTCTACTCCAGTTTAAAGTCGTCAATAATATGTACGGAAGTGATCACTTCCCCGTAGTTTTGAGCACAACTACGGCCACTGAGTGTCCACCACGTGTTCCCTAAAGGCTCATAAACAGAGACGACTGGAAACAGTTTTATACTATCGCTCGTCTAGGTTGGAGTGATTAGCAGCGTTTTGATTGATGCTGCAACAAAATTCATCCCTCAAACAAATTGACACCCTGGAAAGCGGCGTGTGCCATGGTGGAACTTTGAATGCCGAAACATGCGCAAACAGCAAAACAGAGCATGAAGGTTGCTTCAGAGCTCATCGACAGCCAAAAATCTTGACACCTTCAAGAAAATAAAGTCTCAAGACATGAGAACGCGTCAGCAGGCCAGAAGAGAAAGCTGGCAGAAGTTTTTGTCAGGGATCAAATCAAACACAAAGGAGGCTAAAGGCTGGAACATGGTTGGTAGGACAGCGGGAAAACAAGTACACACACTTCCACTCGTAAACCCTCAGGGTGATACCTTGGAAGATCAGGCAAACTTCCTCGGTGCATACTTAGAACGGGTGTCCAGCTCGTCACACTATACTGACAGTTTCCAAAAATACAGAACAAGAATAGAAAAGCAGAAACTCGAACACGAATGCACTAGATACGGGGCATATAACCAAGCTTTCAGTTTAGCTGAGCTCCAAACACCTCTAAACTCCTGCAGTACTTCTGCCCCAGGTTCTGACCGTGTGGTGTATGAAATGTTATAAAATCTACCAATGGAAACACAAAAAACCTTACTTTGTTTGTACAATGCTATCTGTTTTTCTGACGCTATCCCTACCTCCTGGAAAAAGCTATTATTATTCCCATTTTGAAATAGGGCCAGGACCCTTCTTCAGCTTCAAGTTATAGGCCTAATGCACTTTCAAGCTGCTTGTGCGAAATCTTCGAAAAACAATGATAAACTGCCGACTTGTACATTTCCTTGAAACAAACAATTTGCTCGACACATTTCAGTGTGGGTTTCGAAAAAGTAGATCTACCATAGACCACGTAGGCACAGATCAGAGACGCTTTCGTCCATAAACAATATTTTCTCTCTGTGTTCCTCGATCTCGAAAAGGCTTACGATACAACAAGGCACTTTGGAATTCTGAGAGACGTGTCCCACCTTGGTGTGCTTGGAAGAATGTTTCACATAATGGAAAGTTACTTGTCAAACCGGACATTCCGTGTCCGAGTGGACAGCGTTCTTTCCAAACATTGGTCCAGAAAACAGGCACGCCGCAAGGTGGTGTACTTATGCCCTCTTTTTCTCATCAATATGAATTCCTTGCGCTGTCACAATATGTTTTATTGTACATATGTCGATGACGTCCAGCTTGGCTTTAGATCTAGCAATCTAGCAATGTGTGAGCAGCAGGTTCAGTTAAGTTTAAACAAGGTCTCCAAATGGGCAGAGGAAAACAGATTCCGACTGAACCCACAAAAAAGCACGTGTGTTTTGTTCTCCCGAAAGAGAGGCACGTACTCAGAACCCGACATTGAACTGAACGGTTAGCGCCTGTCTGTTAATGCAAAACATAATTGCTTAGGCTTAATCTTGGACAACAAGTGGACCTTCGTGCCGCACATCAAGTATTTAAAAACAAAATGTTTAAAAGCCATGAATGTCTTAAAAGTGTTGTCACGTACTACGTGGGGTAGTGACTGGCAATGTCTCATGAATCTGTATAGAAGCCTCATTCGCACCCTCTTAGATTATGAGGCCGTTGTTTATCAGTCTGCGACTCAAAGTCCTTTGAATATGCTGGACCCCGTGCACCATTTGGGTATCCGCCTTTCTACGGATGCTTTTCGCACCAGCCCCGTAGAAAGCCTTTACGTTGAGTCAAATAAGTGGTCGCTTCATCTGCAGAGAACTCACATGTCCTTTGTATATTTCCTTAGGTTGAAACCAGACAAGAAGCACTCCCATTTTCTACTAATAATGATTTGTCGAGCTCCATTCTGTTTCAAAACAGGCCTTCGATTAGGCAGCCCTACTCAGTTCGCCTGAAGGGTCTAGCTGAGGAAACTGGAGTGTCACCTGAACACAGTTTAATGGCTCCTGTAGCGTACCTGCCACCGTGGCAGTGGCAGACTATTGACTGCGAGTGTGTTTTCTAGAAGTTACAAAACATGCGCCTATTGCCCATATGCAAACATACTTCCTGGAACTTACACACGTCCTGAGTTCTTTACAGATGCCTCCAAGTCTTACTCCTCTGTGTCCTACGCTGCTGTCGGCCCATCCTTTTCGGATGCTGGCCCTCTACATCCAAGCACAAGCACCTTCATAGCGGAAGCTTACGCGATACTTGTGCCGGCTAAACACATCAAACAATTACAAATACAAAAAGAAGTAATTGATACAGACTCCCTAAGTGTGGTAACGGCTCTGCAAATCCTTAAAAACACAAAAAACCCTGTCCTCGTCTCACATTACTCCATTTTATGCACACTATACACACTCAAACAACATGTTGTAGTGTGCTTGGTGCCAGGGCACCGTGAGATCCAAGGCAACGTGATGGCGGATGACCTCGCTGCATCCGTCCACGAAAGCACTGCCACTACACCCATATCAATCCCGGCCCTTGATCTGAAGCCGTCTCTCAGACGAATGCTCAGGGACTACTGGCAGAGCAAGTAGGATAGACACACGCAAAACAACCAACACATCATTAAGCCACACCTTGGCCATTGGCCGCCAGTATCAAAATCACGTCATACAGAGGTAATACTAACGAGGCTCACGATAGGACACACATACACGACACACACATATCTTTTGTCCTGTGGCGATCCACCATTGTGTGACAGATGTGGTGAAGCACTAACAGTTCTTCACATTTTAATCCAGTGCAAACAGTTAGAAACTCTAAGAACCTTCACCTTCACACCCTTCACACCCTGCAACGTTCGTCGGTAGGGAACCACTTTTTAGTCATGAATAATTTTTCGTGTTTTTAAAAGAAATTCGTAGTTTTCATATCATATACCCGGGCATTCTGTAGCATGACCTCTGAAGAAGTGTTTTCGCTGCGGTGGCTACACTCAACAAAGCACTTGCCTCACGGCTCTTGGACGCAAGGGTATGAACGAGTGAGGCACTTGTGCTAATGCCATACATATCCACCATCGTTTTCTATTACCACCAACTTTTGTGATTTATTCACACGACACACACTTTTCATGGCATATACATGATTTTATTACTTTATGTTTTCACCCGCCTTACCGCGAAGAATTTTATGGCCCTTATACAGCCGCTTATCACAATCATTGTCCATATATTTTGTAAGGTGAACTGGCGTTCTTTGGCCGTGAAATAACCCTTGGGCCACACGACATCAAACATCATCATCATCATCATCGACCATTTGCAGGCTGGGTGGCTTTCAAGATGATGGCAAAAGTCGGTGAAGGCGAATCTCTGACGGTAATTTTACCCTCTCTCGGCGCAAGAAACGCATTCGCATTTCTTCATGATTCCCTTCGGGGAAGCGAGGGCATTTTTTCTCAGCAAAGGGTTGTCTGGAGGCGGAGGAGGTTAACAATATTTGATATAAATTTGCACATGCGTTTCTCGCTATGCGTGTATAGTGTGAGAGATGTTCATGCGCTCTATCTACTCATTTGTTCATACTCATTATCACCATGCTGGCCTTGGTTGTGGGGCTTAGTCTCAGCAAATAAAAGAACAGTATTGCATCCTCAACGTTGCCTTACATGTGGTGGAAAGTTCTTTCCCGTCCTCTAGTCTACTCCGTACTTTGGGTCCTCATCTGCTACCACTACAAAACATCCATGGGGCTACGTTCGGGTCGCCGTTTTACAGCCAGCCTTCCGCCATGTCACACGATGAGCAGAGCACATCGCCTTCATCAGCCCTACCTGCACCCACGCGGTGCCTTCTTGGACTGCCACCACCCTTTAAAAGGATCCCTTGGAGTTCACTGCCCTTTGCGGTGAAGTTGCTTAGGAATGGTTGTACTAGTATAACTGCGTGAGTTTGCTGAACCACTAGGATGATACTGTGAAACTATCTTAGGTCCTGCTCTCTAAGACAGGGGTTGCCATGACTTGGTTTTTCTTCCATGAGCTAAACTTCGCCAACTCGGCCGCCTTTAAGCAGTTCCTCTGTTAGGTCCTTGCACATCCTTCTGTCCACTCAGACATTGCCAAATGGAAGCTTGCTGTGCAGGTCCAGCACTCAGGCGAGTCCGGTACCTTGTCCTATACCTTGTATGTGGAAGACGTCCTCGCTCTTTGCCACCGCGTCGACTGCTTGATGGCGGAGAATGGCCGCGTTCGACATCTGCTCAGAGGCATCGACGCCATAGCATTCAATGCTCTGGCAGCAAAGAAACCTACCACAGCCACGGATATTGATATGGGACCTTCTCTCCTCAGCTTCAGCGGTAGTGTGTTGCTGATATAGAGCCATTCATATGACAGACACTACACTTTCTTCAAATATCGATGTTCATAGCCTACGCTTTGTAACGGTGGCTGATTGCGTGCGTGACGTCAGCCTCAAACTTTGTTAATGTGTTATTTTCATAATATACGATTTAACAGAAATCTTTAGTGTTATCTCGTAGGTGTTCAGGACCAACGTCAGGGTGAGTTCGTTAGTCTCGAAGATAAAAGTGCATTTTGTTGTTTTCAATAGATCAGTTGCGAGTTTCTGCTCACAATGTCTTTTTTCTCGTCCGTCCATACGTAGCGCAAAAAATAACCACGAGTCGTGCTCTAACCACTGCCGAGCAGAGCTACGCCGTCACTGAGCAGGACTGTCTTCCTGTCGTTTAGGCCGTACAAAAACTTCGACTATATTGTTACGGGCACCTTTTCACAATCGTTACAGATCATCACACCTTATGTTAGCTATCTTCACTGAAAAACTTGTCTGGTCGTCTGGTTCATTGGGTACTCCGCCTGCAAGAGTACCATTTCGATGTCATCTGCAAATCTCGCAAAACTCACCAAGTTGTAGACACTGTCTCTTGCTGCCCTCTGACACTATTGCCATAGAGACAGTTTGGTCAATTTTCGTCACGTTATCCCGACGCTGCGTCACCTCATACATTATTCTAGCTAGCGGGCTCTGACACGCAGGTTTCGAATCACCACGCTCAGTTCACCTTGAGCCAGAGTGATCATCAATACTGCAAGCACAATAACGAACAACTAAGTGACAGATAACCCCCTCCTGATGCCAGAACATGGCAAGTACTACCATTCAAGATCAACAATAAAGTGCTACATCGTTACGTATAGACTAGGCGGATGGACACCACTGTATTCTAGTTCTTTCCCATTCTCTACGTCAACTTGTATTAGAAACAGTTCACGGCGACCCGTGTGTAGGCTACTTGGGATTTAGCAAAGCTCACAGCCGCGCTAAGCAGCATTTCTTCTGGCCTGGTCTTTCTTTATTTGTGGTCAAGCACGTTTCACCTTGCCCTGTACGTGAAAGTGTAAGTGACCAACTTCGGGTCCTGCTGGCCTAATGAAAAACGCATTCCGCGTGCCGAGACACCTTTCACCACCGTGGGGATAGACCTCCATCAAACCAACAGGTCATTGATGGATCGTGATAGCTCTCAATCACCTGACACGGTACGCAGAGACGGCTCCTCTACGTACAAGTTCTACCTCAGACGTCCCCGATTTCTTCCTTAAACTCATTGTATTACGTCATCGTTGATTAATTTATCAATTGATATGTGGGGTTGAACGTGCCAAAACCACCACACGATTATGAAACACACCACGGTGGAGGACTCCGGAAATTTTGACCATCTGGGGTTCTCTAACGTGCACCCAAATTTGAGCCCACGGGCCTACAGCATTTTCTCCTCCATCGATATTTTGTCATCGTGCATCTCGCGCCCTGTTGAGAGATCGCGGCAAGTTTCCTCCCCACTGTCATTGAAGATCTACTGAGGACTTGGGGCACAGTGCACAAGACGACGTCGGCCCACCACACTCAAAGGAATGGGTTGAATGAGAGATTTCATTCCACACTGGCAGCCATATTATTAATGTATATCGGACCCCACCACGACAAGTGGGATAAAATGCTGCCTTTTCGACGATTCCCTATGTCGTGTACGGCTGTTCGCGAACATTCATCATCGACGTCTCTTTCCTTAATATTCCCGCTGACGCCTCGGCAATCTCATCCGAGCTGTTTGTTTCCAGACTAGACCAACACCGGTATCAGCCTCACCTCAACACAGAAGCTAGTCAGCAGGATCGGAAACAACGCTACGACAGCTATCATCGAGATCTTTCCTTCAGTCCTGGGGATGAAGTTCTGCTTTGGACACCCACTCGTACTGCAGGCTTGCGCGACGAACTACAGTCATGGTTTATGGGGCCCTATAGTCAGTCAACAAACATCCCCATTTAACTCCCGCCGAGCTTTCCTCGGACCGCCGCGGTCGTGGTTCTGAGGTTGTTCATGTTTCGTGTATGAACCAATTCGTTCAGCGCTTCGTTTACTCGTAAGGCGTGGCCGGGCTAGCCACTTGCGTGCAGAGGAGGGGGGGGGGGTGTCTCAGAGTGAGCATTATTGATGGGCTCCTTCTATTCATTTGTACATAGCCATCGTCATCACGCTGGCTTGGGTTGTGAAGCTGTCTCAGCGAATGAAAGACGAGTCTTGCGTCCTCAATGCTTTCTTGCAATATTTAAAGATGCTAAATTGAAAACTTTCTGTCCCTCCTGACTAGCCAGTGTAATAGAACATGGGACAGTGTGCCACCGCTTGCCATGCAGATGCTCTGACACGCGGGACACCACGAAGGCATGCTTTCCGCTGCAGTTCTGCTTTCTGCTGTAGTGTTTTTTTTTTTTGTTCTTCACTACCACAGGTGCTATTTGCAATGCGCCTCCCTGTCTGATGTCAGTCTTTTGATGCGACAAAATGCCTTTTTCTTTCAGTATAGGGGCGTTACAGGTATATCTGGCAGATTATAGAAGAACGTTACAGGCAGATATTCTTTAAGCGTTACAGTAATTTACTGCTTGACTGCATTGCGAAACATGGCGTCACACTTCATAAATATGCCGTAGTTTCACTATGGAATACGAACACAAAATATGCACCATCTTTTACAATCAGCTTCAAGTTTATTCCACATTTTCTCGCAAAAATTGCGGACAGAAAATGCGTGGTTGAGACCTAAATCTGCTATGCGGCCAGCTTAACGAGACTGTCCCATTATTTGGTTAGCATAAATATTCACAGAGGATAGGTACTAAACACTTGCACATTCATTTATCTGCTTCAGAACATCGAAAAAAGTAAAGCTAGTTAAATTAAACTTTCAAGGTACCACGAAAACAGCAAATAAAAAAGGAACTAGAGAAACGAAAAAGAACACAGGGTGCGATCAATCATGATGCAAGGCACAAGTGCCTAAGCAGCTGCTAAGTACTGCAAAAATTGATGTTCAGATACAGCATAAAGTATCTGGAAAAAATCTAAATCCGCAAGTGGCACAAAAGAGCGATTGACTGGTCCAACGTTATATTTATAACTCCCGAAATGATTGTAAAATATCAATAAAATGGGATAACTAGTATGGCACACATGAGCACCATTTAGAATGGTTCGTTTTTCACGTGCTGCTCTAGTGTGGCAACTTGGGCTAGTTGGTATGGCATGACGATAGTTATAGCGCGAGAACAAAATGACGACAGGGAGACAAGAAGGACACGAAGGACATGAGCGCTCGTGTCCTTCGTGTCCTTCTTGTCTCTGTGTCGTCATTTTGTTCTCGCGCTAAAACTATCGTCATGCTACTCTAGTCGCCCAAATAGGACAACTAAACTGCAGACCACCATTCGGCCTTTTAAAGTGCTTTTCGGATACATTAAAGTGTACACCACCTCCTAATAAAGGGAACCATGTGGAAATGCGAAACCGCCCTGGTTTTCACATGTGTTTCCAGTTGTATCTTTCCGTGTATGTCTCACTTTCATGGAGCTGTGCATATGCAATTTACACCTTATGTTACCCGCCCCACCCCCGTCTTATTTGTGTATATTACCATGTGTGCCCCGAAGTAAACACCCATTACTGCTAGGAGACTGCAATGTAGCGAGCGCGTGCAGCATTATATACGCGCGCACAGCTGTGGTAGAGAGATAAACGAGAGAGAAGACAACGCTCTGCCACCTTTTTCACCGCACCTCCTCGCGCTCAGGCAAAAATGCGGTCCTCCCACCTCCTCGTGTGAGCGCAAAGAGAGAAGAGTTGGCGCATGCGCAGCGGGGGAGCGAATGGACACCGAGGGACGGACACAGCCCCGAGAAAAAGCTGCTTTGCATCTGAAATACCATTGTTTTCATTTTCGAACATGCTAAAACAGACACGCAGATTTTGTCATAGATTCCATCAACTTACCGTCAGAAACGAGTAGATCGCATCCAACACCCGCCAGCTGGCGCTCATGTTCAGAGCGTTGATTGACACGAAGCGCGTCACTGCACCAACTCGGGCTGCGATGTTGGGTGCCTACGCGGCCACCAGGGCTTGCATGGACTTGCGCACCGAGTGCAGCGCCGTCCAGGCGGGCGTCAAGTCCGGCACAGTGTCCGTCTGAATCTTCCACACCACCAGGGGCAGCACTAAGTCCACGGATTTGACGCAAGCTCGGACTACGTTCGGCACGCGCGCGCCACGTTTCCTGCGCGATGTTAATGGACAGGTGTGGTCAAGCGTCTGCAACAGCTTTGCAAAAGCAGACTGCCATAGGAAATGGCTTGCAGGCTGCGTTCGCGCAGTTGCAGTGGACGCCAACTATATCTGTCCAATGTTAAAGAGAGCTTCAGTGCACAGGCCACAAAGGTTGCGTGCGGCAGCCCTTGCGCTAACTTGTATTCTCCATGGATAAGTCTAGAACTGCAAGACAAAGCGACAGCGTTGGTATCCTAAATGGGTTGGTATCCTCGGCACTAAACCTCCAGTAATGAAGCAAGCAAGCTGCCCATTGGCTTAGTAAAGGTATGCGTAGGTGTAGGTGCTGATAGGTTAATTTTTGCTGTAATTTCTGAATTTTTCATTTGCAGATATAGGTCCACCTGTGTGAACATACACGCGAGCATACCTGTAAGTAGATGACCTTGAGGTATCTTTCAAATATAGCCCGACAGTGTGCTTTACTGAAGGACTGTGTGCGCCTTCAATTTTACCACTTCTTTGACACGTAGCCGGCTGCGATAGGCGCCAGAAAAATTTATGACGTCATGGCGATTACTGTGGCAACTTCAAGGTGTCGTCACCACCAGCATTTTGTTTTCCGGCATTTACCCGCTTAGCACGTCTCTTCGCGCAGCAACTGTCTTACTGGTGATGTAATCAGAAAATTATTTATGGTCCGAAAAATGTTTTTCACTTTATAGCAATTTTAATAAAACCTTCATTTTTATTCATTTTGAAATTGCAGATAGTCGTAGGCAGTGCTCATCATTGTTACCAATTGAAACGCAAACAACATGTGGTGACAATGAAGTGCGAAAATCATCGTGCTTCAACGTTCAAGTAGTTCCTGCTGCGCTCACTTCAACTCTGTCACTCCTCTATCGATCATGCTGCCCTCTGCTGTGAAAAGATGCTTTCTGTAGCTCCGCAAGCAGTCTATGTGACAAGTCTAGGAAAACAATGAGTGGTAGCATTTAAGCGCGAAAACGGCGGCTTCACCAGAGGGAAAGGCAAGCCGTTCCACATTTACACTTATTTGCCACATGCTTCTTCTTCTCGTTGCTCTGATTGTGCTTCATTTGTACAATAGAAGCTCAGTCGAACGCCATGTTGGACGACAACCTTGTCAACAACAACAAAAAAGATACTTCTCGTGGTTCATTCAATTATCAGAGCCGTAAGATATGGTAGTTCCGCATAATAGGAGAAATAAAGGCTGGAAACTCGGACAAACTGCTGGGACAATAAAAAATGTAAAAACAGTGTCACAGATAAAAACTGGTGAAAAGCAGTTCGCCTTACAGTGATTGTCGCCTTACAGTGATCGACATGGTCGATAACTGCACTTTCTACGCATACCTCCGTGCCACATTTGAATGGTGTTTGCTTTGACATTACATGTTGCTCAAAGTAAGCACTGTCTGCCGTGGGGGTGTGAAGTTGTTTGTGCTGCCTAGAGCAACTGTTTCGCGCAGAAGCCATGTTTAAGGGTCACAATTATTGAGCGGTAGGTGGCGTTGTGCTCGCGAGCGTAGATCACCGCTATCATCATCATGGTTGTTAGAGTGGTAGCGCTGGCGGTGACCCCTGGCGGCTGGTAAGCCTTGGTGGCAGGCGATAGAGTTGAGCGAGTCTCTCTTGACGTGGGGCGGTGGCGCGGACGGTTGCCTCCAGTGGTGGGTCTGCCATGGACGGCACCACGGGCCGTCTGCGGTGGGCCCACGTGATGAGTCAGGCGTTAACGACACCGCCTTGTTTGTCATGTTGTTGAGTGTTGTTCAATAGTGAATGAGGATTTCCTAGCGTGTTGATCACATTGATGTTATAGTAATTCGGCGGGCGATATCATCGTTCTAAATTAGTTAAACAAATGTGTATTGTTTGGATTGTTCAGACCGTGCCTGCCGTGTCCGTTCACTCCAAGAGCGTGGCGCGGTGCTTGCCGTTTCGAGACCCCACAATGTAATACTTCACCAGTACTTGTATGTTGCACTGTTCTTAGATTCCTCAAATTTGAGTGACAGGACAGTAGCTGTAAGCACGCAATGGCTTTCTGAAGGTTCAAGCGACGTATATATGTCCACTCTCATCGACGCGATGGCAATAGTAATCACTCATCACGTTCTACAAAATACGAGAACTTAACGCGAATAAATGTCGATATGTTAAAATATTCTAAAGAAAAATTTGCATGACGTCATATTAGCCCTGATTCGGCCCTCTAACACGGGATAGTTCTTAAATTGACATGAATGGAGGTTCGTTGATGTCACAGGAGAAAGTCACATATCCCCCTAACTTTGTAGCAAAAAGCTAGGGGAGGAGTGGGAGAGGGAGGAGGTTACGAAGTCTGCGGAAGTAATGAGACCCCAGTAAGTACAGGACTGTGTTATTCGTTTAACATGAAATAATCATTTGCCCTGATGTGGGCACAGTCAGACTGAAGATTATCTTTTATAAAATTTAGTTCAGAAATGAACCGTTTTTTAAGTAAGCTCTTGTCGTTCGACCTTCAGGTCGACGTACCCGATGTCATCGAGCAGAGAGAAGAAGAGGAACCTGGAGGCGAACGGGGCTGCCGTCCACATGGCGTAGGCACCCAGCCAGAGCTTCAGCCTCTTGCGGCTGAGATCGTCGGCCCACAGCTGCTCGCGCTCGAACTCTCTATACAGGCGCGGTTGTAGGTTGACCACGGCCTCGTCGTACCAGAGCTGTGAGTCGTCCGGCAGCTCGCTGTTTATGGCCAGCCGCAGGTCGCTGTCGTTGAGCGCCTGGTACGCTGGTGGCGAGAACTCGTCCCACAGGCGCTGCACCTGAGCTCGATGGACTATAGCGTAGAATTGTCTTAAGTCTGCTTCTTGGCGCGATTACGAAACTGTGATAAAAGTCCCAAAATACCTGTCTACAGCTATGGAGGCCGAGAAAGCACGTAATTAAACTCTTAGTTAGTTTTAGAGTTGAAGCTCCACTTAATTGTCCTCCGTCAGGCGGAACCGGCCGTATCAGACAGACGAACGGACGGACAAACAGACGGGCGGATCGAAAGGCGGACTCACGAATGAATGGGCGAATAGACGGATGGATAGAGGGCCACACGGACAGACAGATACACGCACAGACAGACGGATGGATGGACAGAGGCTTTGCCTCACTCATCATCATTCAGTCCGTGGATATGCTGTGACTTTTTTTCGTAACGATAGTGACTGACTTAGCCAAGAAGGGGAACCCCCTCTACCCAACCTTTTTCTGTTTTGCGTGTCCATATATTTACGCAAGCCTACAAGTGCACGCACAAGCACATATAAATTTCGGTGGAACCTACACCTGCTTTCTTTTAGACAAAGAAATTAGGCTACGGCCCTCGTGCTGCTAGTATGACGTTATACAATAGAACAGCCACTGCACAACGAACTTTGCAAAACAGGAATTTTCTAAAAGAATACATGAAATATATAACCATGCAGTGCTCCAACAATAACCCAGATTTTATTCTACTGCATTGTAATCAAGACCAGCGTGCCTCACTTGGCAAATTCGATCGAGCATTTCATAGACTTACCGAATTTCGAAAGAGGGCTATGACAGTTTTTAAAGACGATATTTCTTGGGGACCTTCGACGCATAAATTTTGGTCTATCTGTATGTCTGTCCATTTGTCTGTAGTCCACTCTAAACAGTACCGGGCACTTTAAACGGCACCAGCGGATACCCCAAACGGCTGACCGCATCAGCAGCGCCCACCAATGTTGCTCAAGATTCAGTGCTCATACTTGTGCGATTGTCGCTCAAAAAGCATTTATCGCGCATATCTGAGGCACCATAACAACACGTATATATTCTGTATGTGCGTCTTTTACTAGAAAGGCATACATAGGTTACTCTAAGAACCGTAGCGTTTATCACGCGGCCCTGACCATGCAACGCTTCCACGAAAAGGTGTTTCCCATGCTTTGCTAAGACGACACGGTGGTGGCTCTTGTCACCTTGCGTTCTACACCTTATCACCTCTGCGACGGGCGCGCACGCCCGTCTCAGAGCCGCGCGTTTCGTTTTTCAGGATAACTGCCAAATAGCGCTCATGTCTCACGTGTGACGTGACGTGGTGCACTCGTTCGCCTCCGCTGCATGTTCGAGGCACTCTAACGTAGCGCCTCCAGAATATCATTTACCGATTTCCTTGCACAGAACATCAAATAACCGTTTTGTTCAATCTCTCCAGACGCAAGACTATCGTTTTCCACGACATTTGCAGTATAATATGCAGATATGGGGCCAATTTTTCTCTCAGCTATGCTTCGGAAGTCGTACATCTTTGTTTTGCCTGACATGCTTCACTGCAAAGCATGTTAGTGCTGGGGGTCCTCGTGCACACTTCTGAATATAAGTTGGCATAGGAAGCATGACCGCTGACATATACAGATCGGCTAATAAAGCATAAAAGGTGAACCTATAGGAAACGTGATACACATAAAGCACCATACATTTCATAGGCTGCTGTCATCCTATTTAGAAGGCCATTACCCGGTCGCCCAACAATTTGTGGTCTTCAGCCAAAACAAAATTTAGAGGGTCCAATTAAGCCTATGCTAATATTTAGGTGGGCTGTAAATTCATATTTCCGTGCGTAACAGGCCCTAGAAGTCACCGGCTGCCAATGTCAGCTAGCACCAGCCATCGCCATTTTTCCAAGACGCTTGTAACGTCACGTGCAGCTAGGAGAGCTGCCGTCATCGCCTACCACATGTTCTGCTCGGCTTTCTCCTGCCAAGCAGACGAATGGTAACAAATCTGGATTTTACACGCTGCTGAGCGCGTAAAAATATCATTCGCTGGAATGCACACGGGTCTTGGGCATGCTCGTATTTG
This sequence comes from Rhipicephalus annulatus, assembly GCA_013436015.1. Lineage (NCBI taxonomy): Eukaryota > Metazoa > Arthropoda > Arachnida > Ixodida > Ixodidae > Rhipicephalus > Rhipicephalus annulatus. Next base: position 80,313 of record WOVY01000186.1, on the reverse strand, counting down.
TAAAAATATTCAAAAATAATTAAGTGGCTGACTAACTACGCTAAATGTTCGCCAGCCTATTTGTGAATGAAGTGCGCTAAAATTTCGCCCACTTATTTCGGAATAGTGAAGGATTAATCGACTAACTCATATTATGGTCGCAAATTGCATGTCATGACACCTTCAATGCACAGGGTCCTTCAAGAATTGTGTTCTGAAACTCTTTGAATTAAAGAAAGTGGAATATTTGTTTGCTACCTTTGTATAGACGTTTTCTGCAGCGGTCTACGAGGCTTAGCCAGCCCACTTAGCATCTGACAGGGTAATTTTATTATTAGCATGGTAACTAACGTTCTATTTAGAGAAGGCAGGTTGATGTGCACAATGGTAAAGTCAGAGTCATTCCAGCCAACAGCCCGTTCGCTGCTTCAAGGTTTCGAATGTAGTCACATGATACTTTGCATCGTCACTGCCTGGGATCTGCGGGATTTCATGTAACTTCCTGTGCAACAGACCTTCAGCCAACTTGTATATAATTAGCGCAGCACATAGACTACCACATGTTCAAGCAATCTGAATTGCAGTTACCTGTTTGCTTAGTTGTTTGTGGGCGGTAGCCACGTCGGCTATCATGAGCGCGTACGACTGTCCGACGCCACCGATCACCTCGGCAGCGCGGCGCAGAAAGAGTCGGAACGTGCGACGCTTGTCGAGTTTCTGGACGTCGCTTATCCAGCCGAGCACGCGTTTGTCGAATGCCACGTACAGGGTGTTTCGTCGTGTCGGCAGCACCGGGTCCCGGCCTACGTGGAAACCCCAGAGCAACGGCAGCCCGAGGCCCAGCGATGACTTGGTCATCGAGCGCAGCAGGTTAGCGCGAGTGGCGGCCGAAGGGTTGGGCCACGTCAGGTCGAGCTCACGAAGGAAGTCCTTCATGTCTGAGGTTCCTTCGTGCAAGCCCTGCGTTCGCCGCATACATGGCGTGACAGTTATGTCGACTAACTCACTGATGAGTTCACTCACTCTGACACATTAGACTCATCAGGCCATCAGTCTGTGTTTTAGCGAGTCCGTGCGAGTAAAATTTGGGTGAGTTTCAGTCTGAGCAAACCCCGTTGGAAAAAAATGTATTCAAGCAGAGTCCGAGTGGGTCCCGTTGAGGAGCTTACTGGTCAGTATACGTGAGAGGAGCCTCAAAAGCCAAATACATTTGTCGGAGTCATCAGAGAGAGCTCCACATTTTCTTTCCAACCTGTGGTTCTATGAACTCCCCTTCAGTATTTCTGTGACCCTTATATCGGCCCATGATTACAGACCAGAGCAGGCTCATCTTGTACTAAGCTACCTAGGATCCCGGCGGCATACTCTCGCGCTCCGACGCCATTTTGTTGTGGACTACCAAGGTGTGCATCTATTGCGCCAAGTCGACATGGCAAGTGGCAACTCTGCTATTTTGAGACGCGCGAAAGCACCTATAGTGTGCGGCAACAAATCATTCTCGCATTCTTTTGCAGGCTGCACGCCAATAATAGGAGATATTACGACTCACACGCAAATGCACACATTGCGCACGTTTGGTCACAAATGTAACGGCGTAACATCGCGATGGAAAGAAAAATGAACGGCTTCAGCTCAGTCGAAAAGCAGCATGCGGCATGAAAAACATATTCGTCGAACAGTATCATCACTATGAGCGATGATTGTACGACAAATGAGTTTTACGCGTCTCATCTTCGACACACGCAAGCGGCCGAGTAATTCAGGGTGCAGCGTCGTATATACCTGTCCCAAGCAGTGCAGGAGAAACACGGCCGCTTTGTCGAGTGCGCTCTCGGGCTGCCGGGGAATGGCGCGGCCGAGCAGCGTGTTGATCACTTGGCGGTCGCCGTAGCGCCGGTACTTGTGCACCGGCACGTCGTGGCGGCGCCCACGAACAGATTCCCAGCCGCCGCAAACGTGCCTGCATGATGAAGCGTGTGAAGCAGAAGTCAGTAAGCAGGACTAGGCACTAATGTGATACATCGGTATCGCTATAGTAACTTAGGGGTACTTTCGAGTATCTCTGTTTCTATATCCAGACACATTTTCAAAATGCATTTGTATCTCAGTAGTGGAATACATTTAAGATGTATCCATTATATCTCGATAATGCAGAGGCCGCGGGAATCTCGTTACATTTTCAGTCGGAAGTGAGCTGACCACTTTTTAAAGGGGCACTGAAACGCTTTTTCAAGTAACCACGGAATGAATTCACTGGAATATTTTATTGCCTCACGAATTCAATGCCGCAAAAATTTTAAGAATCCGTTCAGTGAGAGTGGAGTTACATAGGCTTGTCGCGTGCTGCAATTGCATTCTCTCTTCTCTCGTCCCGACAAAAGCGCTGGTAGCTAAGCGGGGCGGAATGGCAGGGCCACAAAAGAACTTCACACGTGCCTCGTGGCCTCGAGTACTTTTTTTTTTCTTCGAATGCGCCGCTTTTTTGGTGTGATCGCGCGCGCACGTGTGGACAAGTTGCCGCCTCCCGCGGCGATCTCTGAAACGAGTGAGCGTGCCGTGTTCAAATCAGCCAATGGCTGATAGATGGGTACTTCACGTGTGAATTTTGGGCATATTCCGCCATTTGTCGAGAGAAGAGAGCAATTTTAGTTGAATTTGATAACTTATTGTGAATTCCAGGCCGCGTGTTGTGCTTTAATATTTCGCTCGCGTGTTGTCGGGAGCCTCTATACCGATCAGCAGCGTTTTCTGACCATGCTCAAAGAGCGTTGTAGGGCCCCTTTAAGAAAAAAAGACCTTTTCGCTTCGCCAAGCAAAGGCACGTCACACGTGAAACTTGGCAGCAATGCGTTTCCGGTATTTCATAGAATGCTTATATTCGCTTCTCATTATCGAACCAGTACTTTATCTGTATAACTCGGGCCTTGATTTCCTGGGCAGTGTCAGTCCTGTCTCTTGTAATGCCTTGACTGTTTCCCTCCACATGATCATCCGCTACTAGCTGTTAATTGATTGATGTGTGGGGTTCAAAGTCCCAAAACCACCATATGATTATGAGAGACGCCGTAGTGGAGGGCTCCGGAAATTCCGACCACCTGGGGTTCTTAAAAGTGCACCCAAATATAAGCACCATGGCCTACAACATTTTTGCCTTCTTCGCAAATGCAGCTGCCGCGGCCGCGATTGGATCCAGTGACCTGCGGGTCAGAAGCAGAGTACCTTAGCCTCTAGGCCACCATGGCGGGGCGATGTTGAGTAGTGTGCGCGACAAGGCGAACCTTCGCAAAAAAACAAGGGGGGCATTTCAAGTTTTGGTTCTACTGTAAGCCATGTTCATATTGTCACGGATTTTTGACGTGCTGAAGGCAGGAGACTGGATGGTTAGACCAAAGTGTTTATTTGGGTCGATCCTGTGCCCGGTAAACGGAAAGGCGCGGTTCGCACTGAGAATCGCGTACAGCGTAACGGGGTGATAAGAGAACTTGAGGAAGGAACGTGGCAATATATTTGCGTGTTGCATCTTTAACGTGGTTGACCCCGGGCTCCGAGCTCGAAAAGCGGCGGTAAAACAACTACGCGAAGCTAACTCGGAGTCGAGAGCGCGGGAAACTGTGGCCCGTCGACAACGCCCACAGGGCCCTGCTGCTAAAGCTCGAGCAGTAGCGGCTCGACGAGAACGTCGACAAGATCCTGACGAAATCCTTCCAAGTCGACATACTCGATGATGACTGCTTAGGGAAACACATGTTCGACGTTTACTCGATACACTACACGCCCAGCAACCAACCGACCACCGGCTAAAACAAGTGCCCTGACATAGTGTTTAAAACCTTTCAGATGTACACTGTCGTCCTTTATGGAAGGGAAAACGCGAACGCGCGTGGCCTGTGCTCTGCAGCGGCTGCTTGCAGCACCATCAAGTGACAGCAAAAGAAAACACGTTCGCTTTCAGCATCATTTGTTGCCAAAAAAAAACGAGTTGTGGCCGGTAGACAAGCAATGCTAGATCGCATTCCCTCTCTGCTCAGGCCTGCAGTGCGTAGTTCAATGCCAACATACCAAACGTTGTGCGCGACCACGGCGCAGGCATTGCGTCATGCTGCCGACCGGGCTGCAGAAATTAGGTGCCCTTTCTCCTCTTCTAACCAATACCCCCACCACCACCATTGCGCAGACCGCAGTAATCACTCGATATCGCTGGTCATGCGAGCGGTGAGGGAACGTTATCTAGCAGCGCTTGTCTACCGGTTATGACTCGTTATTTTGCTTGACCATAGATGACGCCAAAAGCGAACGTGCTTTCTTCACTTGTCGGTTGATGGTGCTGTAGGCAGCCGCCGAAGAGCGCAGGACACGCGTTCCCTTTTATAAATAACTACAGTGTACAGTATCAATTTTTATGAAAGGGAACACACGAACGCATGGCCCGTGAACTCCGGTGGCTGCTTGTAGCGCGTTCAAGCGGGAGCGATAGCAACCACAGTCTCTATTTCCGTCATGTGGTGGCGAGCAGAACAACCGGTCATTGGTGATATGGAACCGACGACAAGATAGCAACCCCCTCCCTCTTCAAGGCGATTATGCAAGAGGCCAGGCACCTTACTTCTGTGACATGTTGGAGGACAAAGAGTGCAAGGCGTGCCCAAATGGAGCTCCACCGAACAGGTGAGGTTGGGAGAGGACCGGGGACGTGAATATACTTCCACCACGTATGATGGCAGGCACTGCGCCGTGCTCCCGAACGGGCTGCAGAAGTTAGGTGCCTTTCTCCTCTTTTAACCACTACAACGTATGATGACTCGGTCATGGCGACGTTCATTTGTCCGCGAACTCGTTTCTTTGGTCGGGGTTATTTGGCTGACGTTTATTTGGCCACAGACATGGCCGTAAACTCTAGAGTGAACAAGCGCCACGGATCCGGTGATAAAGAGCACACCAAAAAAAAGATTAGGATAATCAACCAAAACCAATGGTGATTGAAAGATGAGGATGAATATATGCCACAGTAAACTTTTCGCTTAAAAGCGGGAAATCAAAACAAAATAACGGGGAAGTGCCGCACCGGTAGAAGTCGTCGCACGGGTGCACGCTGTGGTCGATGGAGGCGAGCAGCTCATCCTCGAGTGAGAAGCACTTGTCGCCGCATCCGGCGCTCCCGGCGACATGCAACAGCAACGCGGGCGTCACAAGTAACGTCGCGGTCGCGGAGAACGCCGCGAGGACCACGAACGACCCGTACCGGAGTGCGGACTCGGCACACGATAAGTCCGCGGGCGCCTCTGGACCTGAACGACGTCGGTAGCAGCGATGCAGGGGGGATACCGTCTGTTCCAATGCAGAGCCTTGTCTTGCCTTGTAACCTGAAACGACTCGGCTCATGCCTCTCGCATGTGTCATCTTCTTCTTCCTCGACTGCTATTACCCGCGAGGTGTTGACCCACTGTTTGGGTATTAGTCTGCAGTGATTACCCTTAGCACGAAACGACACCACCTGAAAGAAGACGGGACACTGCGCTGCTCTCCGCATCTTTTATTGCTTAACTTCACTTATTTTTAAGGACTAGAAGTGTGCACCATGAATGCGCAGCAGTCAGCGCAACTTTAACATCATGGCGAACTCATGATACCACATTCTCAAAAGAAATTTCAGTGCCAAACAACGATAGGAAGAAACGCTAATGCACGCTAAACCCAGTGGCACAATAAAAAACACTTCTAATTATTACCGGGAGGTGGTTTCATGGCTCTTAAAAACAGTGGTCGTTCTAAAGAACGCTTTACACTTCCACTTATCGCAGATCTAAGCTTAACCAGATTGATTGACTTCATTTATTGATATGTGGGGTTTAACGCCCCAAAACCACCATATGATTATGAGAGACGCCATAGTAGAGGGCTCCGGAAATTTTGACAACCAGGGGTTCTTCAACGCGCACCCAAATCTGAGCACACAGGCCTACAGAATTTTCGCCTCCATCGGAAGTGCAGCCACCACAGCCGGGATTCGATCCCGTGACCTGCAGCCGGGATCGAATCCCGTGACCTGCATTACAGGTCACGGTATTCAATCCCGTGACCTGTAGTGACCCCCTAGGGGGTATTACATAAGGGGTGAGAAAAATACGACAAATGTAATACATATGCAGGATGGGTATAAGTATGAACAGGGGTAACCAATACAGAAATAATATAATACATGTTCAGGATCAGTATACATATTAACAGGCGTAACACCTTGCCAAAAAAAGAAGACAAAGTACGAACCTGTGTCACAAAAAGGAACAATCTAATGTATTCAAATTGAAAAAAAACGAGTGACATTTTGTGTAAATTTTGAGTGGCACATTATGGTAGCGAGATCAGTGGAAAGGCCATTCCAGTCGGAAGCTGCGCGAAAAAAGAAGGAGGCGGAAAATGTCGTAGTACGGGCACGTGGCCGGCCGACATGAAAGAAATGAGTGGTGCGGTGAGATGTGCTGGCAGGAGGCAAGATATAGGGCGGGTGGCTGAGTTGACTGTGAAAGAGTTTGTGGAACGAAATGAGGCTGGCAACTCGGCTAAGAATGTAAGGTTTGAAAGATTAGATTCTTGTTTAAGAAATGAAACACTCACGTTATACGAATACGAGGAATGAATTAATCTAGCTGCTCGATTCTGGAGTGATTCTAGTGCGTCGGTTAAGTACGCTTGATGAGGGCTCCAGATATGCAACGCGTATTCAAGTTGGGTGTGAAATAAAAATTTAAAAGCTTGCAGTTTTACAGGAGGGGGAGAATGACGTAAGTGCCGCTTTAAGAATCCAAGCGATCTGTTAGCTGATGCTATGATATTCGTAATGTGGACGCTCCATGATAAATCATTTCTCGAAGTTATTTCCAAGTACTTCTATGTGATGACATTTTCCCATGCAACTTCACCGATTTGATACGAATAAGTGAGGGGGCTGCGCCGACGGTGAAACGAGAGGCACTTGCATTTATTAGTTTAGTGTCATTATCCAACGATTGCACCAGTTAAGCACATGGTTAATGTCATCTTGCAAGCGCGGCCGTTTCGCTAGCTTCCCATGTACCAAACTCCGTATTACGTGACGCGAACGGACGACATAGGTAAATGACACATATAACATGATAATCACAACATGCGTGTAATGTAACAACATGACTACATGCCACACTCATGATGCGCTCGCGGTAGTTTCACTAGTGTCACGCGGTTGTGACACACGCAGCACTCGAGAGGAAGCACACCGAAGTCAGGGCGATGTCGGGCGAACTGTTTTTTGGGCGAACTTGTGCCCAGCAAAACAAGGCCAAACACAACTCACAGCAACAGCGGCGTGAACAGTCGTCGGTCGACGAAAAAAGACTGACAAGTGGCGCACTGCGCCGGCTTTTATTCACGCGTCATATCGCGTTCTCGATTTATCTCTGGAGCTCCAGAAGTTACTAAAATGTGCGCGTTAAGCATGCAAAGTTTCAAGAATGATCCACACGGTTCCAGAGTGGCATGCAAGATAAACGCGGCCTGCGTTGCGCTTAACAGAAAGTGATAACAATGCTCCCCGCAAACAATCACAACGAGCGCGCGTGTCACTGGAAAGTGATAGCGGCTTTCTTCGTAAACCAAAAGAACCACACGTGTCACTACCCCCCCCCCTGAAAAAAGCATCGTCCCGATGCTAAAGACAGAAGATAAGAGAGAGTACATGCAATAAATTACATTAACAATGCGTCACAGCTAATCAGCGCGCGTAATAAGGTTTAAGTCGCACCACGTGTACGACTTCGGGTCGTGCACGGCGTCGTTGGGATGACGTTAAGCCATCGGGCACGACCTCATAGTCCAGTTCACCACGACGTCGGACTACCTTGTAGGGTCCAAAGTAGCGTCGCAAGAGCTTCTCAGACAATCCCCGTCGTCGTATCGGCGTCCAGACCCAGACAAGGTCGCCGGGTTGGTATTCGGTGTGGCGTCGTCGAAGGTTGTAGTGGCGCCTGTCGACCGTCTGTTGGCTCTTGATACGCAGGCGGGCTAGCTGTCGAGCTTCTTCAGCGCGATCCAGGTAGCTGGCAACGTCGAGGTCTTCTTCGTCGGTGCCGACCGGTAGCATGGCGTCAAGCGTCGTTGTTGGGCTCCGTCCGTAGATGAGCTCGTATGGAGCAAACTGCGTCGTTTCCTGCACGGCCGTGTTGTACGCGAAGGTTACATACGGGAGTATGGCGTCCCACGTCTTGTGTTCGACGTCCACGTACATGGCCAGCATGTCGGCGATGGTCTTATTTAGACGCTCGGTGAGGCCCTTCGTCTGTGGGTGGTACGCGGTGGTTCGGCGGTGGCTTGTCTGACTGTACCTCAAGATCGCCTCCGTTAGGTCAGCCGTAAAGGCCGTACCTCTGTCGGTGATGAGGACCTCGGGGGCTCCGTGGCGGAGGACGATGTTCTCAATGAAGAACTTGGCGACCTCGGCGGCAGTGCCCTTGGGCAAGGCCCTTGTTTCGGCATAGCGGGTGAGGTAGTCAGTCGCTACGACAATCCATTTGTTGCCAGAAGTTGACGTCGGGAACGGCCCCAGTAAGTCCATGCCAATTTGTTGAAATGGCCGTCGAGTTGGTTCGATGGGTTGCAGAAGTCCGGCTGGTCTAGTTGTCGGCGTCTTGCGTCGCTGACAGTCTCTGCTTGTCTTTACGTAGTGGGCGACGTCGGCAGTGAGGCGAGGCCAATAGTACTTCTCTTGTATTCGTGACAGTGTGCGGGAAACACCAAGATGTCCGGCTGTCGGGTCGTCGTGCCATGCTTCCAGAACCTCTGGACGTAACGCTGAAGGCAGCACGAGGAGGTGGTCGGCGCGGAGCGGCGAGAAGTTCTTCAGGAGGACGTTGTTCCGCAGGAAAAACGAAGCCAGTCCTCGGCGGAATACTTTCGGCACGTCGGCGGTCTTGCCTTGCAGGTAGTCCATGAGGATCTTGAGCTCTGGGTCAGCTCGTTGGCGTTCCGCGAAGTCGTCGGTAGTTATGGGTCCCAGGAAAGAGTCGTAGTCCCGGTCATCCTGGGGCGGCGGATCAACAGGGGCGCGAGACAAGCAGTCGGCGTCGGAGTGCTTTCGTCCGCTCTTGTAGACGACGGTGATGTCAAATTCTTGTAGTCTGAGACTCCACCGTGCGAGGCGCCCTGATGGATCCTTCAAGTTAGCTAGCCAACACAAGGCGTGGTGGTCACTCACGACTTTGAAAGGCCTGCCGTACAGGTAGGGGCGGAACTTTGATGTAGCCCAGATGATGGCAAGGCATTCCTTTTCTGTCGTGGAATAATTGGCTTATGCCTTCGAAAGTGACCGGCTAGCGTAACTGATGACCCTTTCAAGTCCGTCGGTCCTCTGCACGAGCACGGCGCCGAGCCCTGTGCTGCTTGCGTCCGTGTGAATTTCGGTGTCAGCTTCTTCGTCGAAGTGCGCCAGTATTGGCGGCGTTTGCAGGCGTCGCTTTAATTCTTGAAATGCCTCGACTTGCGGGGTTTTCCATTTGAAGTCGACGTCGGCCTTCGTGAGGTACGTCAGTGGCTCGGCGATCCGCGAAAAGTTCTTCACGAAGTGCCTGTAATAAGCGCAGAGGCCAAGAAATCGGCGTACTGCTTTCTTGTCGGTGGGTGCAGGAAAGTCGGCAATCGCAGCTGTTTTCTGTGGATCAGGGAGCACTCCCGACTTGCTGATAACGTGGCCAAGGAACAATAGCTCCTCGTAGGCGAAGCGGCACTTTTCTGGCTTCAGGGTAAGTCCCGAGGCTTTGATTACCCGAAGAACAGCTTCAAGGCGCCGGAGGTGCTCGTCGAAGTTGGAAGAAAATACGACTACGTCGTCCAAGTAGACGAGGCAAGTCTGCCACTTCAAGCCTGCGAGTACTGTGTCAATAACCCGTTGGAACGTCGCGGGCGCCGAGCAAAGACCAAAGGGCATGACCTTAAACTCGAACAGGCCTTCTGGTGTTATGAAGGCAGTCTTCTCTCGGTCTCTCTCGTCTACTTCGATTTGCCAGTAGCCGGTTTTGAGGTCCATCGACGAAAAATACTTGGCGTTGTAGAGTCTGTCCAGAGCATCGTCTATCCGTGGGAGGGGATACACGTCTTTCTTCGTGATCTTGTTCAGGCGACGATAATCGACGCAAAACGTAGGGTTCCGTCCTTCTTCTTCACCAACACCACGGGTGATGCCCACGGGCTCGTAGACGGCTGAATGATGTCGTCACGCAGCATTTCGTCGACTTGTTGCTTGATGGCCTCGCGTTCCCGTGCAGAAACTCGGTAGGGGCTCTGACGGAGCGGACGGGCATATTCGTCGGTTATGATGCGATGTTTCGCGAGAGGGGTCTGACGAAGCCTCGATGACGACGAGAAGCAGTCCTTGTATTGGTGGAGTAAGGCTTTGAGCTCCTTTTGTTGCTGCCTGGAAAGGCTTTGATTGACGTCGAAGGCGGGCGCGGACACTGCTGTCGACGTTGCGGCTCCCTGAGAATCGGTGAGGGCGAAGGCATTGCTCGCTTCCACAAATTCGCTTAGATGTGCTACCATCGTGCCCCTATTCAAGTGCCTATATTCGTTGCTGAAGTTCGTCACCATTACCTTGGCTTCGCCGTTATGAAGCTTGGCTATGCCTCTTGCGACGCACATCTGACGGTCTAGGAGCAGGTGCTGGTCGCCTTCGATGACACCTTGTAAGTTGGTAGACGCTTTGGTGCCGACGGAAATGATGACGCTCGACAGTGGCGGGATGGTTACCTGCTCTTCTGTCACATTCAAGGCATTGTGAGCGACGTTGCAGTCTGACGCCGTTGCATTATCCGTGGACAGCGTAATTGACCTGGATCTTAGGTCGATGACTGCGCCTTGCTGGTCCAGGAAATCCATGCCTAAAATGACGTCTCGCGAGCATTGCTGCAGGACCACAAAACTCACGGTACATGGACCGAGAAGCACCTCCACCAGATGTCACGCGGTTGACACACGCAGCACTCGAGAGGAAGCACACCGGAGTCAGGGCGATGTCGGGCGAACTGTTTTTTGGGCGAACTTGTGCCCAGCAAAAACAAGGCCAAACACAACTCACAGCAACAGCGGCGTGAACAGTCGTCGGTCGACGAAAAAAGACTGACAAGTGGCGCACTGCGCCACATTTTATACACGCGTCATATCGCGTTCTCCATTTATCTCTGGAGCTCCAGAAGTTACTAAAATGTGCGCGTCAAGCATGCAAAGTTTCAAGAATGATCCACACGGTTCCAGAGTGGCATGCAAGATAAACGCGGCCTGCGTTGCGCTTAACAGAAAGTGATAACAATGCTCCCCGCAAACAATCACAACGAGCGCGCGTGTCACTGGAAAGTGATAGCGGCTTTCTTCGTAAACAAAATAACCGCACGTGTCACTAGCTTCACACGTGCCGAATTCGGTATTACGTAACAATATTGGATGATGTTAAGGTCGAAGGAGGAAGTTGCTGATGATGGCATCCCATCACTGCCACCAGTTGTTAAGGGTCGGAAGAGGAAGTTGCAGATGATGGCATCCCACCGCTGCCACCAGTTGTTGCGAAGGGGGGACTTCCCGGTCTCCTGTCGTAGCGTGGTGTAAACGGGTGGAGGAAATGAACGCTGACAAAAAGAGGATTCAAAAACAAACAGGTTTATGGAGCTATTTACACATATTTACAGCAATGAAAGGTCAGTGGTTTCACAAACCAAGAGCGCGGTGGTTGAACCGTTACATGGTTCAGAGCAACGTCAAGCACTCTGAGGCGTCGTTTTAAGCCCTGTCAGGCTCCTCCTCTTTGAGTGGAACACCAATCACATACACACAACAGGTGAGGGGGACGAGCATGCACGGTCCACGTGAACGTCCAATATTGAGTCGTGAACACTGCACTGCAAGGTGGCGACAGCGGTGCTCTTCCTCGTCGTGTGTGTGCCGCTAGTCGAGAGGTCCCAAGCTCCTGACAGCATACATCAAAGGGTCCGCCGATTTGTTCGCTCAATTAGCGGGGCAATTTGCGGCGGCCGCCACGGTCTCTCCCAAGGAAGATGCTGTGTACGCCGTCCTCACTCGAACGGTTTACGGCGTCGTGATGACACGACGTCTCATCCTCCGGCTAGCCAGAATAATGCCTGACGAGCATAAGCAGCCGGCCGGTCGGCTACTTGATTGAGGGTTAAAAGAGCGCCACTCCCTCGTCAGCTCTGGCGCCGGTCACAACAGCTTCCCCGTCGCCAGATGAGTTGCCGAGGACATCAGGCACCACCACTGTTTGAAGGGACGACGAAAGTGTCCGCATTTGAAACTCAGGAACTCGCCTTTGCTTGTCACATTGTCTGGCTAATTGCTCAAATCTTCGACAGCGTCTGGCAGACTTGGCGCCGAAGAGATTGAGAGCCTCCCCAGTAGACCGGCTTACGCACAATGGCCTCTGCCCAAACAAATTTCCAGGCCAAACTTAACAGCTCCTCCGCCACCCGGATAATCTCGGCTGGCCAGCGCTCCCAACCGCTGGGCACGAAGAGAATGGCCAGTGACAAGGACGATGGCCTGGCTTTGACCCTACAGCTGCGAACTCGTAACCAACTCCTAAACCAGCTCACAATGATCCACAACAGCAAGGATAACCACACAACACAATACCATGCTGCAGTCAAGCCCATTGGACCCGGTTAAAACCCTCCAGGCTTCTCAACAAAAACAGGAAAACCTGTACGCTAAAATATTGAGACAATTCGGTGCCACCGAAGTTACAACAATCATGGACGTGTAGATGCTTACCAAAGATGGAACAAATTGCCGTGTGAGAAAAGCACACAAGGGCAAATATAATTTGACCCCATATAACCATAATCCCATTTTTACAAAACTAGCTTTCTCCTACCACCCGCACTACTAAGTTTTAACTTACATTTAACTTCATGACTAATTTCACGAAACACAACCAAATACAAAGGTTTCACACGAATGCTGCCAGACCCTATACACAAGTTATCTGGGCGCATTCTTCATTCTCTCTATATATCGAACTGTGTAAATCATTAAAACGCATCCTTAATCTCAACGTTCGGTATAACATAACGCTCAGCTAAAGAATTCACCTGATCCCTGAGCCCGAACTAAAATGACAAAGGGAAATGCAACTCGTCACACTCATTTGCTGAATGTAGTTTCATGTCAGCCCATGTTTTTAAAGAATGCACATGACTTTACTGTGCGCCCTAGCACGACACCATAGTCTCATCCAAAGAGCGCTAGCATACTATCCCACACCTAACCAAGGTAAATCCCTAAAACCAAGGCATTGCTAAACACGCATCTTAACGTAAATGTTCACAAAGAATCAAACGCAATGAAAAATAACACTAGATTTCATACACTTCCGGAGCACCTAACAAAACCTGCCTAAGTTTTGCGCTAAAAATCCTGTACCGAATGATTCTAAAACATGAGCATTTCGAAAATCGCATTTGGTTTTATTCGAAAACCTTTCTTGAGAATGCTCAATTACTTTTTTAATATGGTCGATAATCTCGCGCTACACCAAGGGGCACAAAGCATACAAGCTTCGGCTCCGCTCAACAATGATACCACGCTTTCAAAATTTGTGGGTCGAACAAAACTTCATCCATGACTAACGTGCTCTTATAAAAAGAAAAACTCATTGCACGCAGTCGGCTGACCAAGGTGGGTAACTGCTTCCGCATCCCGCTCAGCAACTTAACTCGAAACTCTTACAAAGTTTACAAAAAAAAAGTATTGAAGTGAAAAACTAACTAAACGAACAAGCCAAGGAGATGACACAGGAATACTATTTTAAAACCAAAATTAAGCATGCCAGCATGCTTCTAAGAACATCCCTTTGTCCGACTCACCATCTTACAAGTTGTTCCCCACTTCAATCGCACTCGTAACGGTCGTGGTCTTGGCGGATTTCGAGAACGCTCGAGTCCACAACGTGCACGTGCTACCAGCTGAATGGCAGCGTTACGCCTCATTCGCGATTTTAGCAGACCTCTGTCAATCTGGTGGAGGGGACCCCAGCAATGCGTGGAAAAGAGTGGTCATGCCCTCTTTGGGCTGGCCACCGTGGGGTGCTTAACTATTGTGGCCCTTCTTATAGCACATGTTCGGCACTCTTGCCCACGCAATGCCCGAAATCTCCACCGCACATTCGGTCGCGAGGATGCACGCTGTAGACTACCTTTTCGCCGCTTGTGCCTTACTGCACGACACAAAGACCTTGTTGTTGAACTGGCCGATGACCTACCCTTGTCCCGTTCGCCCGGCCGATTGCCGCCTTTTATATTCCTTAGTCGCTCCGCTTTCTTGCGGCAACGCTTGCGACCAAACTTTCTCCCACTACTAGGAAGTTCACCTCGGGTTGCGTCATCGACTGTTCTACAGCTCAAGGGTGCTTCTGCACCACCTGCCACACTACTTTGGCAATTCGATTCCCTAGCACCGTTGCCATGTCGGGCCAATTCACCTGTGTTAACTTTGTACTCACGCACCCAACTAACCTGGCACCTCCCATTTGATTTCATTTGCGAAGGACCCGCTGTTCCCTTTTCTTTCGTCCGGCAGTTCAGACGCATACAAATGAACTTTGACGCCGACGCGAAATTCCTAGTTCTGCTTGCTGCGCTAATAGGCTTCGAACCTTTCTGAACACGCGTAGAGCTGCTTGTCTCACTCGTGGCTCTCCAACGTCTCATGCGTCTGCGCCGCTTTTTGCAACTCGTTTCGGAGCTTCCCGCTCGCATCTTAAACTCGCTCACCCTCTCACAGCATTTGTCAGCTGTCTTGCCCGCGCAGTCTAAATGATTTTCTAAAGAAACATCTGTTTCACATTCTAGACTGGCGGCAGCGTAACACACTGAAGAACAATGCCACTGTTTCTGACAGAAAAATATCGCTCGCATTCATGGAAGCTGTCTACAACCGCACGGTTCTTATCTACTTTCGCTGCTTCTCCTGAGCTTTTTCTGGTGTTCTTTACTTCTTCAACCTCACTTGCAAGATCCACCGTCACGATAAACACAGTTGAGGTCTGTCCCAGCCTTTCTACAGCTATCCTAGTTGTTTCGCTAGCATTAAACTTGCACAGCACCTCGTCACATTCGCTCTGGCCTTCGTGGGCCTCTCTACGCAGCGCAGCATCTTTAGCAGCACTCAAATTTGGTTGTTCATCAAACCTGCTGTCCTTAAACGTGCTAGCCTTATCTACGGCTATCAACTGCACCTCACTTATGTTTTTCTCGCACTTCTCTTGAGCTACACTTAGGGACGGCTGAATTTTCCGTCTCATTGCCTCTATTATCTGTTCCAATTGTTCGATCACCAAGTTGCGTGCTCGATCACGCTCTTTTCTATCCCTTAATTATTTCATTTTCTTTTCTTTCTTTTCTATCCCTTTCATCCTTTTCTCTTTTCTGTTTTTCTAATATTTCTACTGCGTTTTTATTATCCTCCTCACAGGCTTTTTGCGCGATCAGCCTCACAATCGCGTTCCTGCCCATTCCTTCCTCCACTTCAAAGCGTAGATGCTTACTCACAGCCAAACGTTCATCTCGTAGCATTGCTTTCCACGCCATGAATGCCGTTGTACTTTGGTCCTGCATTTCCCACACAATTAGGGGATCCCTACAACTCAAAACTCACAAACGGTAATCTCCCTAATTCACACACAATCCAGCTTCTAATAAACTCACACAATTGAAGCCTGGAAAGTCAGAACAACGACCAAGCACTCACCACAGCACAGCACCATGTCGTGAAGTTCATCTCACCGCTGCCAACCAGTTGTTAAGGTCGAAGGAGGAAGTTGCTGATGATGGCATCCCACCGCTGCCATCAGTTGTTAAGGGTCGGAAGAGGAAGTTGCAGATGATGGCATCCCACCGCTGCCACCAGTTGTTGCGAAGGGGGGACTACCCGGTCTCCTGTGGTAGCGTGGTGTAGCCGGGTGGAGGAAACGAACGCTGACAAGAAGAGGATACAAAAACAAACAGGTTTATGGCACTATTTACACATATTTACAGCAAAGAAAGGTCAGTGGTTTCACAAACCACGAGCTTGTTGGTTGAACCGTTACATGGTTCAGAGCAACGTCCAGCACTCTGAGGCGTCGTTTTAAGCCCTGTCGGGCAACTCCTCTTTGAGTGGAACACCAACCACATACACACAACAGGTGAGGGGGACGAGCATGCACGGTCCACGTGAACGTCCAATATTGAGTCGTAAACACTGCACTGCAAGGTGGCGCCAGTGGTCCTCTTCCTCGTCGTGTCTGTGCCGCTAGTCGAGAGGTCCCAAGCTCCTGACAGCATACATCAAAGGGGCCGCCGATTTGTTCGCTCAATTAACGGGGCAATTTGCGGCGGCCACCACGGTCTCTCCCAAGGAAGATGCTGTGTATGTCGTCCTCACTCGAACGGTTTACGGCGTCGTGGTGACACTACGTCTCATCCTCCGGCTAGCCAGGACAATGCCTGACGAGCATAAGCAGCCGGCCGGTCGGCTACTTGATTGAGGATTAAAAGAGCGCCGCTCCCTCGTCAGCTCTAGTGCCGGTTACAACAGCTTCCCCGTCGCCGGATGAGTCGCTGAGGTCATCTGGCACCACTGCTGCTTGAAGGGACGACGAAAGGGTCCGCATTTGAAAGTCGGGAACTCGCCTTTGCTTGCCACATTGTCTGGGTAATTGCTCAAATCTTCGACAGCGTCTGGCAGATTCGGCGCTGAATAGATTGACAGCCTCCCCAGTAGATCGGCTTACGCACAATGGCGTCTGCCCAGACGAATTTCCAGGCCAAACTTAACAATGACGAAGCTATGTGACTGGTGCAAACATAATAATCTTGTGTTGTGTGTCATGTGAGAACATGACTACATGCACAGCCAAGTCGCCAATACGTTTCGACGTGACGCGGTGCGCGTGCTCACTGACGATCATTTCGACGCGGCGCGCCGACGTTGCGACGCCAAGCGCCGGTCCTGCCATATACTCGCAGGCACGCGCCACGTTGCGTTGCTTTGACGCATGTGCGTTTCAGCGCGTCCGGCGTCCCACCATCACGAAAAGAAGAAGACGCGGTGTTGTCTGGGTAATGCATCGGTGCGAAATGCAGCATGTCGCATTTCGCACCGGTTGCCGCCGGGCCGCTTCGATGGACGCTGGTCACGCCAGTCGCGCCTGGCGTCAGACTATAGAGTGCTCGCGTTTCGCTAAGGTAGTGTCGCTGTGGCCAGCGTGCACGCGCGTCAACTCTGCATCAGAGTATACATATATTTGGCCCTTCATGATGCGGTCGCGGCCGTTTTGCTAGCTCCACATATACCAAACTAGGTGTTTAGTGACGTCAATGGATGACGAAAGTATATCACTGGGTCCAACATAATAACCTTGACGCGCGCTCTATATAAGAGCATGACAACATACTACGCTCATAGTTTGCTCGCGGTCATTTTGCTAGCTGTATATATGCTAAATTTGGTATCACGTGACGTGAATAGATCACGGAGGTAAACAACACATTCAAACATAATAATCATGACACTGAAGTCATGCACGGCGTTATTTACCTCCTCCTCGTAACGTTGCGCTGATTTTAAATTGACATATAAACCTTGCTCATTCGTGCTTCGCATATCATCGATTCCCACTGTACGTGGGATCTGCTTTTTTTTTTTACTCGCGCTTTGTAGGTGTCATTGGTTTTCCGCTGCCGACGCTTGCTGACCTTGGCTCGCGCCCCGTCGGTGTTGAAGGCGCGATGTCACCTTTCACGAACGCGATCGGCTTTGCTAACCCTCGCAAAGTCGTTGACGGCCGGGCTAGGCCAAATTGCTTCGGCGCACGTTTTAGTGGGCGAAAGAACTTCGCTTTCAGGCGACTGTCGATGGGAGTGAGACGCTGTGCGGACGTGTTTCGCATGAGCTCCGGCCAGGTGACCGACTATCGGCGGACGCGCTTTTTTCTGGACTTGCTGTCAGTGGGCTAGTCTGCAGGAGGTTGCCCTGTACCTACGGACACCACTCGTATAGGCAAGTTTGTCCCCGTTTTTGGAGTTTCCGAGATTTTCCTATCAACCCCGCGGTGGCAAGGCTAGGCCTATCTCCTAGGCCAAGCCTGGCCTGGGCCGCGTCGCCCGGCGTCTGACTTGCGCCCGGTGACCGTGGGTCTTGTTGGGCTGAAGATGGAGTACTACGTCGAAGGGGAGACTATACCACCCGAAGATTTTGAAGCGGGAGAGTGGGCTCCAGTGCTAAAGGCACAGGACCGATTTAAGAAGACTCGGCATGGCGACAACGCCAAGAGTAAGCCTTGCGAGACGCAGGCCGGCAGCGACGGGCGCAAGACGCACGGAGCGCAGCAAGTCAAGCGGGGGAAAGCGCCGGTATGGAAGAAACGCGGACCGTTTCTCAAGTTGCCAGCTACGGATTTCAAGATTGTGTGCAGGCCCCAGAACTGGGACTTGGGTGTTGTGACAGCGAGAGAACTCGGATGTGCACTGAGAGCAGCAGCGCGTCTAACGAGTGCGATTGCCGCGGAAGAAGACATTGTGCGGGTTAATGGCACAAACAACACGTTGACGGTGAGCACACCGTGCATAAATCGCAGTGGGGCATATGCGACTGTGAAGACGCTCAAGCTGGGTGATCGTGACCTGCCGGTTTCGGCGTTCGTGGCGCCGTTGGAGAACTCCGTGCGGGGAGTGATTTATAATGCTTATGATGGATGCCCAGTGGAAGAAGTTCGGGCGGGATTCCTGAAGAAGAATGAAGGCATAGACATTCTGGACGCGAGACCTCTGGGAAAGTCAAAGGCGATTCAGATTACGTTCGGGGGAAAACGCATACCCCGGCAGATTACTTACTGGAACTGTCTGTACGCTGTGATCCCGTACAGAAATTTAGTCGACACCTGCTACAACTGCAGACGAGTTGGACATCGAGCGGACGTTTGCTATCGTCCGAAGAGCAACCTATGTCACCGTTGCGGGAAGGACCATCCTGCCCCGCCAGAAGGAGAGCCACCTACGTGCACGCCGGTCTGCATCGTGTGCCATGGTGCGCATCACACAGGGAGCCGGAACTGCAAGTTTCGCCTGGCTCGCAAGCCACCGACAAGCCGGCAGCAGAGCATCGAAAGAGAGAGCGAAGCTGGCAACGATAAGCGTTCCTCGAGGGCCACGGAGCGGTCACCGAGGGGTAAAGAAGGCAGAAGCAAAAGCAGGGACCGGTCGAGTTCCTTCCCGCCATTGCCAGGGCGCGGGGGCGGCCAAGATGGTGGACGAGCATCCAGTACCAACAGCTGCGCACGCGACACCAACAAAAAGGTGAGCTTGTCAGGCACGGCCTCCCAGAACGAAACCGCTCGAGAGAGGGAGTTAGCAGCGCTGGTTCAGCGACAGGGAGACTTGATTAAAAGAATGGAAAACAGAATTGCAGAGATGGAACGCGCACTTAGAAACGACCAACGGCAGGGGACACAGGCACCAGCAGTGCAAGGCCTACAGAAAGCGACGCAAGAGGCGTCTGCTCGCGTACAGGAGAGTGCAGCTATGGAAGTGGAGAATCGGGGGACAGTGAAGAGACCACTGCCGGGGGATGAGGTAGCTAACGCAAAACGATTAGCCGAAACGTCACCAGTAGACATGCCACAGCCTGTTTTTAAGGTCATTAGTCTTAAGTCGGATGTAACAACACTTGCGGATAAAGTAGGCAAACAAGGGAAAAGACAGGATAGGTTGGAGGCTAGAGTCGAAAAGATCGAAGCCAGATTAGACACAATAGAGGAGCGTCTCGGCATGCTCTCCACTGAATTTAAGGATTCCCAAACCCAGGTCATGGGCATGTTTCAGCAGCTTCATACTCTATTGGAGGCAAGACTGCCTCCCGTGGGTGGCCAAGTGCCATTAGTCAACCTGGTGCCTCATCATGGCGCCTCGCCAGCAAATTGAGGTTTGGCAGTGGAACTGCAGGGGCTTTCGTCAAAAGCGGGGTAACCTGCAGTTGCACGTACAAAATCTGGACAGTAAACCAGACATAATAGCCTTACAGGAGGCTAGTGGTTCCGTAAAATTACCTGGATTTAAGGCATTTACAGCGCCAGGAACTGATTCAAGGGGCGTATCACGCGTCTTCACAGCCGTGCTAGTCCATCGCAACATCACTGCCATTCAGCATTCCGTAGATAGCAGCAGGGAAGACTATGTCTTGCTTGAGATTTTGCCTAAACGAAAGTATGAGAAGAGTCTGTTTTTACTTAATGTGTATAGTTCTCCAAAAGATAAAGGATTGGGCTTGCCACAACTCCTGATTCAAACTCAACGGTTAGCAGCTCGCGCTCCGCTTATAGTGGTAGGAGATTTCAATGCGCCTCACCCGGAGTGGGGTTATATTCGAGCCAGCCCAAAGGGCAATCGGCTTTGGCAAGTTGCCCGGGATCTGCGCTGGACGCTGTTAAACAATCCACAAGATCATACGAGGATAGGCAACAGCGTAAGCATGGATACCTCCCCAGACCTTACGTTTTTTAGAGGCATCAGTAAGGCAAAGTGGATTAACACGGGACAAGCGCTAGGAAGTGATCACTATATCCTTTCCACGACGTTTAGCGCTGCGAAGCATAAAGACAAAGTGAGGGGGCATAGAATTACAGATTGGGACAGATTTAGGAAAAACAGAGCAGACACTGTAAACGGGAAAATTAATGACCTAGATGCATGGGTACAGGCGCTCAAGGAGGATGTAAGTAATACCACGGTAGAAGTGCCAGTCGAGCAGGAGGAGTTTACCGCTGACTCGAGACTATTACACATGTGGGAAGCGCACGCGAGTCTCTTGAGAAGGTGGAAGAAGCAAAAACATAATGGCGTCCTTCGCAGAAGGACTGCCAAGTTAGAACGCAAAATCGAAAATTATACAATTGAGTTGCAAGCCAAGCAGTGGGGCCAGATTTGTGATCGCATGAATGGACAGTTTGGATGCAAAAAGACATGGCAGCTGTTAAGGCATCTTTTGGATCCGGCAGCAACAAAATCGGCGCAACGGGGGCAAATGACTCGGTTAATGCATCAATATGAAGGCACAATTGGAGAGTTTATACAGGAACTCCGGAATCGGTACATAACTGATGGAGTAGACGGTTGCTTACCACACTACTCGGGGGTGGAAAACTCAGACCTAGATGAAGAGTTCACAATTGCGGAGGTGGAGTTTGCCATGGGGCAGCTGCGTACTACGTCTGCCGCAGGTCCGGATGGAGTTACTAATAAAATGCTGAGAAACCTAGATTTCAAATCGGTCGGGGCGATCACTGACTTGATAAATGAGTATTGGGTGGCCGGGGAGATCCCAGCACAATGGAAGCATGCTAGGATTATATTTATTCCGAAGCCAGGCAAGAAACTCTGCTTGGAAAACCTGCGCCCCATATCGCTGACATCATGCGTGGGCAAATTGATGGAGCACGTGGTTCTCAACAGGCTTCAGAATTATGCAGAAGACAAGGCCACCTTTCCCCCAACTATGATAGGTTTCAGGGCCAATTTGTCCACACAGGATGTCATGATACAGTTAAAACATGATGTAGTCAATCCCGGGCACGGCACGGGCACCAAAGCTGTATTGGCGCTTGACCTGAATAAAGCTTTCGACAATGTTTCGCATGAGGCAATATTGAATAACCTATCGGAAATTGGCCCAGGGGTCAGGACATTTCGCTACATCAGATCATTCTTGGAGGGCCGAACCGCAGAAATTTCAATAGGAGATATCAAATCGGACTCATTCGCGTTGGGAGGCAAAGGGACGCCGCAGGGTTCAGTTTTGTCACCGTTCCTGTTTAACATCGCCTTAATTAAAATACCGCCGAGGTTGGAGGAGATACCGGGACTCAAACACACATTTTATGCAGATGATATTACTCTATGGGTAACCAGGGGTAGTGACGCGCATCTGGAAGAAACACTGCAACAGGCAGTTAGTATTGTCGAAGAGTTGGCAGGGGAAGCGGGACTTTCATGCTCTCAGCCAAAGTCCGAGCTCTTTGTGGTTCGGGACAAGCCCAGAGGGCTACATGCAAAACACTATATTCCGCCACCGCCGTTAGAGGTAAAGGTAGGGGGTAGGCCGGTAGCTGAAGCTCAAACGATTAGAATTCTTGGCCTATATCTGCAAACTAACAGGAAGAATAGGGTGGCCCTTGAAAAACTTAAGACCACGGTTAATGCTACTGTCAGGTTAATCAGAAGAATCGCTAACCGTAAGAGCGGGGTTAAAGAAAAAGAACTCTGTAAGCTGGTACAGGCGTTTGTGCTCAGCAGGATTACTTACGCGACACCTTATATGAAGTTGGATGCCGCAGAAAAAGGTAAGGTCGAGGCTATGATCCGGCAAGCTTACAAGGCAGCGCTTGGGTTGCCTAACAACTCGCCTACAGAAAGGCTGTTAAAACTAGGGGTACACAACACCCTGGATGAATTATGGGAGGCGCATCTGGTGATGCAGCACGCTAGGCTTTCGACAACCAAAGCGGGCAGGATTATATTGGAAAGGATTGGCATTGGAGCAGAGGCTCCCACTGGGGACACTAAAATTCAGGTGCGGCGAGAGTTACATAAGGCCCTGTACATAAAACCTTTGCCCAAAAATATGCATCCGATTCACCATACGCAGCGCAGGCAGGCAAGAGCCAGAGCTTTACACGTTGAATACGGCGAGTACAAAGCGGCAGTCTATACAGATGTTGCGGAATATAAGGACAAAGACGCTTTTGTGATTGTGGTGGTGGACAGGCGGGGGCGCTTGATCGCTTCTGGATCGGTCAAAACCCGCTCCTCGGAAACTGCAGAGGAAGCGGCAATAGCGCTAGCTATAACTAATTCGCAGTCAGATTTGATTTTCAGTGATTCAAAGACAGCCATCCGAAATCTGGCGAGGGGCAGAATATCGGCGACCGCCGCACGATTTCTGCATGGGGCCACGGGACGAGAAATGAGAGAAATAGAAATTGTCTGGGTACCAGCACACTCTGGGAACCCTGGGAACGAGGCGGCTCACCTGAATGCTCGAGGTTTCGTCAGCCGGGTAGGTGAGCCGCCAGTTCCGGGGAGGTCCGCGAGAGATGGGCTGGTGTCCTTTCATGACATAACGAATCATTATAAACTAGAGCGGAGGTTTTATCCGCCCCCGCACAAGCGGTTGACTAAGGCGCAGGAATGCGCCTGGAGAAAACTGCAGACGCGATCTTTTCCCAACCCTTACGTGTTGAACAAATGTACCCGGAGGAGATTAAGCCGCAATGCAAATGGTGTGAGGCTGTGGCAACATATGATCACATACTTTGGGAATGTAGCATAGTGCCGCCGCCGGTGGATATTATGCGTGATCCCTCTCTTGAGCACTGGGAGGCCGTGTTGACCAGCTCAGACCCAGTCGTCCAGTTAAGGGTCGTGGAGTGGGCCACACAGGTCGCCGCCAACCTTGGGTTGATGGCCATCTAACACGGAATCATCCTCAGTTGCTTTCTGACGAAATAAAGTTTTTCCATCCATCCATCCATCCATCGCTTTCAGGCGTCCTCTCTATCGCAGATAAACGAGCCAATACATTGATCTTTCGATGTGCGCTCAAACTTTGCGAACGGTGCAGAGGGTGAAGCGAGAGAGATGTGAAATGCGGTGAGCGCTTGGCAGGCGAGAGAGAGAGAGGCGCCACCTACGAGGGAAGATGTGACCTACTTGGCATCGCCCCAACACCTGCGGTGAAGGGAGCATGATGCGGCGCGTTGGCATGGAGACACAGACGGGCAGCTTTACAAAGCTAGTCCAAGAGCTGCTTCGCATCTAAAATAGTGGCCGACGTTTAACTGAAGAAGTCAACGTTTAATGTTTTAAGGCGAAAGCTTGTGTGTTCGCAACATCCTCATGCACATAGCCAGCTATATAATATGACTGGGAGGTGGCGTCTGCCCTGCTTCTGAAAACTCCCAATTTATTCTGATTATTGTCTAATAGTTGTCATACCCAAATCCCCACGTCCTCAACGCCATATACCCAGAACTCTGCGATAACGATACATGCGACCAAAGCACATGCTCTGGGAGTGCACTACAGTGTATAACGATGCTAACTCCGGTGCTACTTTGGCGACGTGGGCGGCTGCCTTGCTTAGCTTCAGCCTAGCCGACCAGAAATGGGCCGTCCAGCAAGGCCTCTCAGTCCCAACGTGGGGCCTTTGTGCGCATCCGCGTGCTTCTTGCAAGACAATAATAAAAGTTATCTAACCATTCTCAAATACTTACCGCATCCGGTAATCGGTGTTCGATCCCCTGACACGACGCCAGGTGTGACGTCTCTCCCTCACACTGGAGGATCAATGAGTCTCATGAGCGCGGGAATGCATATAGCGTCTGCAAAATGCGCAAAGCACAGCCGTGCTCACAGCGCGAGTATGCGAACACATGGTAAAAGGAGGCAGATTACTCGTTCGTATTGCTGCAATTCCCAGAAAAAAAATAAAACTATAACAAGCGCACATTCTTTTTGTGTGCTATTTCCCAAGGAGGGGAAAAAAGACTTAGCATAGCCAGTCAAATGGGCACTTCTATATTGGTCTCGCTAGACAGGTTCTTGAACTCGAAGTCTATTTGATACGGTTCGCCGAAGAGGCTCCATGTCAGCACGCACATCGCAACTGCGGAGGCGGAAATGTTGTAGGCCCGTGTGCTCAGTTCGGGTGCACATTAACGAACCCCAGGTGGTCGAAATTTCTGGAGCCCTCCACTACGGTGTGTCTCATAATAAAACGGTGGTTTTGGGACGTTCAACACCACAAATCAATCAATCACGGCGCAACTGTTCCCGCTGTTTCGCCAGTGAAATCATTTATGCCGATAAGAATAAGGTATTCCACAGCTAGCACAATTTCACCTTCGACGAAGCAGCACGGTCCGACACCGCAATCAAAAAACTTGAGTACAGCGCCGCGTTCACCCTGTTAAGCGGGGCCGCCTTTGTTTTTTTTTTTTGGACCAGCTTTCGAGCTCCCGTAGCGTTTTCTGGAGTTGCGAATTGCATAACTATCGTTGCACGATTGACTGATAACTTCTATTTCTGCGTTTGCGACTGCGCAAGAAGAGCTAGCAGTGATCAGTGGTAAAGCAAGAAATCCCCACTGGCTCAACGCTTACTGCTTATGTTCCACGTGTTTTATAAAGAAATGAGTGGATTGTTTAGCAGACGGTTCATATCTTTGAAATTGTGTCATCGCTACACTAACGATTGAGTGATGGAGAGCACAACACTCGCAACAGCGACCACGTCTCTTTATACCGGCATTTTGTTGCGTTATGGTTCTTATGAACAGCCGTTACGTCGGGTTAACGTCGATTGTATTTAAGCAACACCCACTGAAGTTCACTGATGTAGCATGAGTGTCCCGGGCTACCATTCTCACTATTTCAAGCGCTACATATCAGCCAACCGGTTCTGGTCTTGCTAATGCCCGTGTTGCTATTGGTATTGTTCCGCAACACTAAACAACATGCTATTTAAAACATACGTGACTGTCCCACATCTTTTTGTGCGCATAAGTATTGTCACGTAGCAAGGACGTCGTCGAAGGAAGCAATAGGCGTGTCAAAGACATTGATTATTTAGCCGAACTTGTGGCCGGATAACGGAAAGTCAGATCAGAACAAAAGCCACTGAGTACAACGATAGTGGTGAACAAGGCTTCAGCCATCGATAATCGGACAAGCGGTGACGCATGTTGGCACCTATACATCAT
Source organism: Rhipicephalus annulatus (assembly GCA_013436015.1). Taxonomy (NCBI): domain Eukaryota; kingdom Metazoa; phylum Arthropoda; class Arachnida; order Ixodida; family Ixodidae; genus Rhipicephalus; species Rhipicephalus annulatus. The sequence continues at coordinate 54,513 of WOVY01000186.1, read as the reverse complement.
CGAATATTCCAGCGTTATCATTAGCGGCTATACGAGAGCTCTCGAAGAATTTTTAATATTCGCGTTGTGCGTTTAATCGCATCGGAAGGTTCTACAATTATTTCGATAATTATCTGTCAATCGGCATTGTTTCGCAAGGCAGCACTTACACGTATAATAAGGCGATAAAGAAACTTGAGAATGGTGCGGGGCAATCTCTTTAGCGCAATTTGGTAACGCCTCCACCAATGAAAAAATTATTACACAGTCACGTCTATGGTCACGTTACCTTGGCATGCTTCGCATAACATTGATTTAATGGTGCGTTGTATCTGGCGATTTTTTTTTACTTTCACTTCCACTCTGTGTAAACAAAGGCAATAAGCACGTGAACTTGTTGAGGCAGTGCACATATCAAAAGTATCATAAGCGATTTTCTATCGAGCATGTCTCATGCTACATGATGAAAAAAATGGCCCTGTATCTGCATGTTTGACCGCAAATGTCATCGAAGAACGATTGTCTTCCGTCTGAAAAGAGTGAATAAAATAGAACATTTGTTTTATGCTTTGCGCAAGAAAATCAGTGAATGAGATTCTAGAGGCGCTGCGTTAGACATTAGCGCCATCTGGCGGTAAGCTCAAAAAACGAAAGAATGACCTCCGTTATGGCGAGCGCGCATCGTGCGCGCACAATCTTCTAGCCCATATTTTGTATATTGCTGGCAGGAAGCAGCATCGCATCGTTTCAGCAAAGCGTACGAAACTCGCCTTTTTTGTACAGTGTGTTTCATTGTCAGCGCAGCGTGATAAACGATACAGACCTTAGGATTGCTTGTGCATGCCTTATCTAGTATGAAGAAACACCACAGAAAATTGACGTGTTTGTATTGTGCCTCAGATATGCGCCAAATTGGCGTTTTAATCGATAATCGCACAAGAATGAACACAGAAACACGAGCAATATTGGTGGGCGCTGTAGATGTGCTTGTATTTGAGCCAGTTTGCTTGACAAACAGACAGACATACAGACAGACAATGAACTTTATTAAGGCCCTAAGGGGCGACTGGGAGAGCCCCTTAAAGGAAGGAGCCGGCGCAGGCAGCTCCCATGTCGGAACGGACCACTGCGTCGTGGGCACTCTGGAAAGCCCGTAGCTGAGCGCCGAGGTCGGAGCTCTTGAGTGTCACATATACCAAATTTGGTATTATGGTGCGTGAATTACGGTACACGAATGGATGATGAAGGTATGTCACTGGTGCAAATATGATAATGATTAGATGCGTGTCATGTAACAACTTGACTACATGCCACGCTCATGGTGCGCTGGCGGCCGTTTCGCTAGCTTCACTTATCCCAAATTTGATATTCCGGGATGTGAATGAATGACGAAATTATGATAGTGGTGCAAACATGGTGCACATAAGATGCGTATCATGTAAAAACATGGCTACATGCTACGTTCTTGATGCGCTCGCGGCCATATCGCTATCTTCACATGTACAAACTCGGTATTACGCGACGCGAATGGATGACTTAGGTAAATGACACATCCAAACATGACAATCGCGACATGCGTGTCATGCAACATGACTACATTCCAAACTCATGATGTGCTCACGGCCATTTGGTTAGCTTCACGTATGCCAAATTCGGTATTATGTGACGTGAATGGATGACGAAGGTATATGACTGGGGCAAACATGATAATCATGAGATGCGTGTCATGTGAGAACATGACTACATGCCGCAGTCAGGGCGACAATACATTTCCACGTGATGCGGTGCGCGTGCTCGCTGGTGTTCTTTTCGTCGGGTCACGCCAGTGTTGCGACGCCAGGCGCCGATTTTGCCATATACTCGCAGGCATGCGCCACGCTGCGTTGCTTTGACGCATGCGCGTTGCAGCGCATCCGGCGTCCCTCCGTCATAAAAAAAAGGAAGAAGCAGCGTTGTCTGGGTAACACATCGGCGCGAATTTCGCGCCTGTTGCCGTCGGGCCGCGTCGATGGACGCTAGTTGCGCCTGACGTCAGATTATAGAGTGCTCGCGTCTTGCTAGCGTAGCGTCGCTGTGCCCAGCGTGCGCACGCGTCAACGGTACATTGGAGTATATTGGGCCCCTAGTGAAACGCTCGCGGCCGTTTTGCTCGCTCCACATATAGTAAATTTGGTGTCACGTGACGTCAATTCGTGACGAAATATATGACAGGTGCAAACGTGATAATCCTGACATGCGTGTCATGTAAGAACATGATACGATTCCACGCTTCTAATAGTGAGTTCGCGGCTTTTTCGCTAGCTCCACATGTACTAAATTTGGTATCACGTGGCGTGAATTGATGACGAAGGTAATTGATTGATTTGTGGGGTTTAACGCACCCAAAACCACCATTTGATTACGAGAGACGCCGTAGTGGAGGACTCCGGAAATTTTGACCACCTGGGGTCATGACGAAGGTAAACGACACATACAAACATAACAATCATGACACGTAAGTCATGTACGGCCTCATTTACCTCCACATCGTAACGTCATGTCATGTACCTCCACATCGTAACGTTTTGCTGATTTTAAAGGGAAATATCAACCTTTCTCATTCGTGCTTCGCATATCATCGATTCCCACTGTACGTGGGATCTGCCAATTTTTCGTCTCATACGCATCAGCACTTCGAACTTTGCCTTCTCGTACCCGTACCAGAGATGCGCAGTGGCCCCATACGTGATGTGACTTATTAGGAAGGCGTGGTGCAACCTAGGAAGGTCGTCCTTTCTAAGCCCTCCATGGCTGTTGGAGACGCTGGTGATGAGCCTGACCATGTTATTCGTTTTGGTGACGATACGAGCTGTCGTTTGTCCGTTGCAACCGTTTGACTGTATCAGCATACTGAAAACGCAGATCACTTCAACTCTCGGAATGGCCTGCCCGACCGCCGTGCGAATGGTGATATCGACATTCGTACAGGAACCTGTCCTGTGAAAATGCACCCCTTTCTGGTAGGGCAACACAAAAGCAGGGGAGGAAGAAGAAGAAGCCGAAGTGTGCGAACGCTTCCACTACGGCTCCTGCTTTTTTCAACGTTTTTGCGACGCCACTTTGTGATTTCAGCGTCATATTATTGCAACGACTTCCAGAAGACACAGGGACTCTGCCGACACAATTTGCGCGCAGTGAGTGCTTGCTTCTTGCATTTTATTTCGCCTCCGCCATCGTCGCTCGCCCGCCGCCAGCTAGCCCTGACGAGTATCTTCTTTGCTCTAACGTGGCGCGTGCTTGCTCGCGCGCCCCGTAGCCGCACTGTCTCGCTGAGCGATGGAGTACCAAGTGACAGGGGAAGACATTGACCCTGAAGAAATCACGCCAGACCAAGGCTGGCAGACCGCCTCGTGTCGCCGAGCAAAAAATGAAGGCTCCAAACGTGTGCCGTCATATAGCGCTCTGAAACGCAACGAGCACAAGCCCCGCAACAGAGAAAATGTGAAGAACAAGATTATTCGAGAAAGCCGAATGCCTCACCTACCAAAGAATGACATCCGCATTATCATTAGACCCAGAGGGGGTCTTAACATCGCTAGGGTTGGCCCAACGACAATCGCTGAAGCCATTTCGACTTCGGCAGGTATCAGCCCATCGGAGCAGCAAGCAGACACGCTCTGCCCCAATATTAAACAGAATATCTTAGTAGCAAGCACGCCGAAGAGAGAAAATGCTAATCGCTACGTGCGTGTTAAAGAAATTCGCATCGCTGACAAGACCTATGAAGTTAGTGCCTACGAAGCGGCACCACATTCTACATGCAAAGGTGTCATTCGAGGGATTCCCGTGCAAGACGGTTCGGCGGACATTGATGCGAAGATTGTCAACGACCGCAATCCACTTGCTTTGGCTGCCAAGCGCATCGGAAGTACCACTGCAGTGATCGTGGCCTTCGATGGACATCGTGTGCCCAATTTTGTGCGATACGGATCGGTGCTACTTCAATGTACACTATACCGTAGACAGATAGATATTTGCTACACCTGTGGTCGGCTCGGCCATCGAGCGGACGTGTGCCCGAACCCTGGAGACGTTATCTGCAGAGGCTGCAGCGTGCCGAACCCCGAAAAGGAACACCGCTGCACACCAACATGCAAGCTTTGCGGAGGAACCCACCTCACTGCCGACAGGGAATGTAAAGAACGCTACCACATTCCATACGTGGTGCGCCGACGACGATGGGAGCGAGCACACTCGATGCGACACAACAGTTACGATGCAATGAACGAGTTCAATGCAACCACTGACGACGACCAGGCCTCGAAGCTTTTTACAGATGGTCGACCCAATGGCAGCCGATCCCGGTCCCGATCCCGGAGTCGTCCCAGGAACCGCACAATGCGTGTATCGAGGTCCCGGAGCCGCCCTCGGACCCACTCCCGCAGCGCGCGAAGTGGGACCCCAACCAGATCTATATCGCGAGGCTACTCCAGGTCTCGTTCTGGTTCACGTCACGGTTCCCGTTCAGGTTCCCGACACGGATCACGCTCCGGCTCCCAATCAGGTTCCGGGCCTCATGCCAGTTCCAGGCCTCACCCCAGTCTCACCGGGGTCTCGCGTCAACGATCGCCTAGCCCATCGGCACCACCATCGCCAGGCAACGTCAGCAAGAATAAGCGGGGACCTCTCACTTGGGCGGACGCCGTCCGGAGAAAAGGAAACGCTACATCACAGGTAGGGTCGGGATCACTCCCAGAGCATGATACACACAACACCTCTGAGATAGCGATCTTAAAGCAGGAAAATGCGATGATGAAAGAAACAATACGCAAACTCACAGTCGCAATTGCCGAACTAAAAACTGACAGAAACGCACGCGCTGCTATGCCCCCAACCGACAACGACGACAATGCAGTCACTCCGTTGCAGCCGCAACCCGTAGGCGTTGGTAACGACGACGGCGAGAGCGCACCCAAGAAACGCGCGGTCGCCCACGACCAGCCAGCGTTAAAGGAAGAGTTAGACGACATTAAGAGCACGCTATCGGCGATTAAGGAAAGCCTTCGCTTTCTTGGCGAAAGCATGGCTCTCGTGCAGTCTACTCTCGCGGTACACGGTAATCGTTTGGGCCAAGTGGAGCAATATCTTGATCACGTCGTCGCCCCTGCCGTTGCCGCGGATAAGCCGTTGTCGCAACGTACAGCCGTGCCCAGTCCACCGCATCACGCGGCCCTTATGCACCCGCCGGGTGCTCAGGCCAACTCTTAATGCTTCAAGATGGCCAGGCCAATTGACGAGTTGCGAATCTGGCAATGGAACTGCAGGAGCTTCACCCACAAGAAAGCTTTCCTGCAGCAATACCTCCGTAGCCACGAAGCCAAACCTCACATCATGCTATTACAAGAGACTGTAGTACCAACCGCCACGTTTTCCGGATACCAGTGGTTGCCCGGCCCCTCGGGAGGACGCGGTATCGCCACCTTGGTCGCTAACAAGATTACCTGCACAGCGCACAGTCTCAATGTGCCCGAAATTGAGCACGTTATGGTCGAAATCCTCCCTGGAAACATATCACAACAAAGCGTATACATGCTCAATGTATACAGTAGTCCCAGCCACCATAGACAAAGATTCACACGCTTGTTCCAGAAAGCTGTCCGCCTCGCGGGGCCTAACCCGCTAGTGATTGCAGGCGATTTTAACGCTGCGCATAGCGCCTGGGGCTACACGTACGACACACCCAAAGGTAACGAGCTTTGGAAAAGTGCAAATGACATGGGCCTTATTCTCATTACGGACAAGGCCTTCCCCACTCGCACTGGTACGTCCACGCAAAGAGATACTACGCCGGATCTATGCTTCGTCAAGAATATCTCCGACGCCCACTGGTCCAACCTCGCGGTAGATCTCGGTAGTGACCACTTCATATTGGCTGTACACCTCCCCACATTAAGCAGGAAGACCAAGTCGTACACGTGGGTCGACTGGGACCTCCTTCGTAAGACCCGCGCAGAACGACCTCCTCCCGATACCCCACCGAGCCTCGAGACGTGGACGGCCCAGCTCAAAGCTGATGTAAACAAGGCAACGAAAACTATCACCACAGACCTTCCAACCGAAAGGATGGACAGTCGTCTCGCCCACCTACTAGAGGCCAAACAGTCTCTATTGGCCCGGTGGAAGGGCCAGCGCCTTAATCGGAGGTTACGCAAACGCATATCTCAGCTGAACAAGACCATGATGGATCACTGCCGCATCCTTTCAAAACAGCAGTGGGACGAAATTTGTAATTCGATTGATGGTCAGGTTCGAAATGGCAAAACGTGGAACTTACTCAAACACCTCCTCAATGAAACCAACACCCGCACAAATCAGCGTCATTCGATCGTGAAGATACTTCATCAGGCTAAACAAACAGTGTCACCGGAAGATGTTGTCAAGAACCTCGTGGAAAAATATCTCCCGCTCCCCACGGGCCCTGTGACCCCTCACCCTGATTACTCTGGCAGCAACAACACTAACTTAGACGCCGAGTTCTCTATTGAAGATGTACGCCGAGCTCTCCATGAGCTCAATGGCCGCTCAGCCCCTGGCCCCGATGGCATCACCAACAAGCTCCTACGCAACCTGGACGATTCTTCCGTCACTTACCTCACTGACACTATCAACGAGATATGGAAAAAGGGTGAGATACCCGATGCTTGGAAACTAGCTCACACGGTTCTGATACCCAAACCGGGAAAGGCGCCGAGCCTAGATAACCTATGCCCCATATCTCTCACGTCGTGCGTGGGCAAAGTGGCTGAGCACGTCGTCCTCAACAGGGTTGGTCGGTACCTCGAAGATAACGACTACATCCCGCACCACATGATTGGCTTCCGACCAGGGTTATCCACTCAAGACGCCATGTTACTCCTAAAGCATCAAATTCTAGATGGCGGAAACACTCGGGACACTCGTGCAATACTCGGTCTCGATTTAGAAAAGGCCTTCGATACCATAACGCACTCGTCAATCTTGAAAGCGATCGCAGCCCTCGGCCTAGGTCATCGATTTTACTACTTTATCCGCTCTTTTCTCACTCGGCGCAGAGCCGTCCTCCGCGTAGGAGACCTAGTGTCGGAAGAAGTGGAGCTCGGACAGCGGGGCACTCCTCAGGGATCCGTCCTCTCACCCACGCTCTTCAACCTCGTGATGATCGGGCTTTCCGAACGACTTTCAAAAATAGACGGGCTAAATCACACTATCTATGCGGATGATGTAACCATATGGTGCTCCACAGGGTCGGATGGCTTCATTGAGTCCGCCCTGCAAGAGGCTATCGACACCACCGAGTCTTACCTCGACCACACCGGTCTCAGGTGCTCACCTGCGAAGTCGGAGCTGTTGATATATTTGCCCAAACGCCGGGGTGCCAAGCCCAAAGGGTGGAAACCTCCGGCGGAACGCAATATCACCCTCCACACCAGAGATGGTCGTACTATACCCAGGGTAGACAACATCAAGGTCCTCGGCATGATCATCGAGTCCCGCGGAACCAACACCCAAACAGTACACAAGCTCAGGACTAAGACCGAGAATGCCATACGACTCGTACGTAGAGTAGCCAACAGGCACCATGGCCTCAAAGAAGACAACCTGCTGCGTCTCGTACACGCGTTTGTTTTGTGCCATTTTACGTACGTTGCCGCTATACACAAGTGGCTACGTGCTGAGCGCGATCAACTCAATGCGCTTATTCGCAAGGTGGTCAAACGAGCCCTTGGCCTCCCTATCACCACTCCAACGTACAAACTCCTCGAGCTTGGCGTACATAACACGCTAGAAGAGATCGCCGAAGCTCAGGAACGTGTGCAATTGACCCGACTCACTACAACCAAGGCGGGCCGCCATATTCTGCGCGAGCTCGGCTTCTTCTCCTCGAGGGCCAGGGACCCCCCAGAGTTGACTCTAATTCCCCGTGAAATCCGCGACCTTATTACGATCGCTCCCATACCACGAAATGTACACCCCGAATACAACAGAGGCAGGCGCCTTGCGCGGGCGACCGCCATTCTCAAGCGCATAGACATGGAAGCGGACAACGTCTCGTTCGTGGACGCCGCTGCCTATCGCAACAACCAAGCCTTCGCCGCGGTCGCGGTATCATCCGCGCAGCAGACTCTTACCTCAGCCACAATCCTCACCCGAAACCCCGAAGTAGCGGAGCAAGTAGCTATAGCTATAGCTATGCTCGACAGCAAACGGGAATTCATCTACAGCGACTCCAGGCCGGCCATCAAAGCCTTCGAACGCGGAGTCATCTCCGACCAGGCGTTACGTATCCTGCGCAATGCGGACCCGAGTGCCCTGAAGCACCACACTGTCATCTGGTTCCCCGCCCATCTCGGCCAGGTGCCGGGTGCCCTACCCAACCTCAACGAGATCGCCCATGATGCAGCGCGCGCACTTACCGACCGCGCTGCCACAGGGCAACCTCATCTTGCTGGGTTGGATACCAATCGGGATGCACCAATTACGTACAATGAAATTACAAAGCACTTTTACTTGGAACGCCGCATTTTTCCACCCCCACATCCGAAACTTAATCGACCGCAGGCATTAACCCTACGCCTATTACAGACACACACGTACCCAAACCTTGCCACGCTTCACGTTTATTATCCCGATGCATACCCCAGCGACACATGCCCATCATGTGGACACACAGCGACACTCGAACATATGCTCTGGGAGTGTAGAACAACTCCTCCCGACTCTACCTCAAGCAAGTGGGAGAGGTCCCTCAGGAGCTCACTTCTCGCCGACCAGCGATGGGCCGTCCAGCAGGCCCACGAAGCGGCTGCCAGGTACTCCCTGTAGGTCCCTACGTGGGAGACGCCCGCTACGCGCTAAGCGCGTCCTGCAGGACCGAAATAAAGTTTTTCCATTCCATTCCACAAAAGCAGTTTGAACTTAGATGGGGAGAGCCAGAGCCCTGTGGCCTCCAAGAATTCCTCCGCGCAGCTCAGGGTCACCTGCAGCGATTCGTCGACTCTACCTTCACTGCCATCGTCAACCGACACCACGATGTCATCGACAGAGAGAGCGTGATTAATGCCGTTTACTTTAAAGAGACGGGTGGAGAGACCGCAAAAGGCGACGTTGAAGAGAAGCGGCGAGATTACAGACCCCTAGCTGAGGAGATTGCCTCGCCCCCAGCTCAAAGGAATCAGACGCAACCCCGCCAACCTTGAGGGTGGCGCGTCTGTCCCGAAGGAACGAAGCGACGAACCCGTGCAACTTGCGCCCAATGTCCATGTCTGAAATGTAATGGAGGACATGCCTATGCAAAATATTATCGAAGGCCTTTTCAAGATCCAGTGCCACTATACTCCGGATGTCTCTGGTGTTGCTACCGATGATCTGGTGCTTATTAATGGGCTTCATGACGTCTTGAGTAGACAAGCATGGGCGAAAAAATTGGCAGATCCCACGTACAGTGGGAATCGATGATATGCGAAGCACAAATAAGAAAGGGTGATATGTCGTTTTAAAATCAGCACAACGGTACAAGGTGGAGGTAAATGATGCTGTACATGATTTATGTCATGATTATCACGTTTGGATGTGTCGGTTACATTTGTCATTTGTTCACGTCACGTGATGCCAAATTTAGTATATGGGGAGCTAGCAAAACGGCCGCGAGCACGCTATGAGCGTGGTATGTTGTCATGTTCTTACATGACACGCGTGGCAGGATTATCATGTTTGCACCAGTCATATATTTCGTCATCCATTGACGTCACGTAACATCAAATTTGGTATATGTGAAACTAGCAAAACGGCCGCGAGTGCATCATGAAGGGCCCAATATACTCCAGTGTAGCGTTGACGCGCGCCCACGTCGGGCACAGCGACGCTACGTTAGCAACCAGCGTCCGTCGGCACGGCTCCACGGCAACCGGCGCGAAATGCGACATGCTGCATTTCCCGCTGATGCGCTACCCAGACTACACTGCGTCTCCCTTTTTTCGTTACAGAGCGACACTGGACGCGCTGAAACGCGCATGCGTCATAGCAATTAACGCAGCGCGGCGCGCGCATGCAAGTATATAGCAGGACCGGCGCCTGGCGTCGCAACAGCGGCGTGACGCCACGAAATGAACGCCGGCGAGCACGCGCACCGTGTCGCGTCGAAATGTGTTGGCGCCTTGACTGTGGCATGTCATGTTTTCACCTGACACGAATCTCATGGTTATCATGTTTGCACGTGTCACATACCTTCGTTATCTATTGACATCCCGTAATACGAAATAGGTGCGGCGATGGCGTAGTGATTAGAGCATCCGCCTCGCATGCAAGAGGTCCGTGGTTCAAATCCCGGTGCCGCGCAGTTCCCAACCGTATTAAAAAAAATTCGCGTGTTGATGGAACTGTATTAAGAGGTCTGGGGTGCGGCCTCACCGGTAACCACCGCCGGCAACGCACTCCCTCACCAGAGAAGGATTGGCCACCCTGGTGCAGTATCTGGCCACTACCTCCCACATGCATACGTCAAATAACTCACAGCCCTCAGTCCCCAGCAGCTGCGAAGCAACTGACCACGGTGGCGGTCAGCGTCTGCAACGCAACAGAGGGTGCTAAGAATCTCTGGATCCGGACAGGCCACCATTGGAACCTCAACTTGGCAACGTTTAGCGCTAGAACTTTATCTAGTGAGGGAAGTCTAGCTGTACTATTCGAGGAGCTAGAGGGTGATAAATGGGAAATAATAGGGCTCAGTGAGGTTAGGAGGACAGATGAGGCCTATACGGTGCTACAGAATGGGCACGTCCTTTGCTATCGGGGCTTGGCAGACAAAAGAGAACTGGGAGTGGGATTCCTAATTCACAGAAACATAGCTGGCAACATAGAGGAATACTATAGAAATAATGAAAGGGTGGTAGGTATCCTAATTAAACTGAATAAAAGATACAAGATGAAGATAGTACAGGCTTACGCGCCTACAGCCAGCCATGATGACGCTTCAGTTGAAAGCTTCTATGAGCACGTGGAATCGGCAATGAGTAAGGTAAAAACACAGTATATTATAGTGATGGGCGACTTTAATGCAAAGATAGGAAAGAAGGAGGCTGGAGACCAGGCAGTAGGAGATTACGGCATCGCTACTAGAAACGCCAGAGGAGAGCTACTAGTAGAATTCGCAGAACGCAATTATTTACGGATTTTGAATACCTTCTACCGAAAACGAGAAAATCGCACGTGGACATGGAGGAGCCCTAATGGCGAAAATAAGAACGAAATAGACCTTATAATGAGTGCCCACCCAGGCATCGTGCAGGATGTGGAAGTGGTTGGCAAGGTACGATGCAATGACCATAGAATGGTACGGTCTCGAATTCACCTAGACTTGAAGAAGGAACGACCGAAACTGATACGCAAGAAGTCAATCAATGAGCTAGCACTAAGAGGGAAAGTACAGGAATTTAGAGTGTCGCTGCAGAACAGGTACTCGGCTCTTAGTGAGGAAACCAACCTTAGCGTAGATACAATGAATGATAATCTGACGAGTATCATTAAGGAGTGTGCAGTGGAAGTTGGAGGCAGGGTAGTTAGACAGGACACTGGCAAGCTTTCCCAGGAAACGAAGAACCTAATTAAGAAGCGCCGAATCATGAGAGTGTGAAGTACAACAGACAAAATAGAACTGGCAGAGCTTTCGAAGTTGATTATTAGACTTAAGGTATGCGATGTAAGAAGGTATAACATGGAGAGAATTGAACACGCTCTGAAAAACGGAGGAAGCGTCAAAGCAGTGAAGAGGAAACTTGGGATAGGCAAAAGTCGAATGTATGCACTAAGGGACAAAAAGGGCAAAATAACTACCAATATGGATAGGATAGTTAAAATAGCGGAGGAGTTTTACAGAGATCTGTACAGTAGCCGAGACAACCACGACCTTAATACTATAAGAACTAGCAGTAACCCAGATGACACCCCACCAGTGATGATAGAAGAAGTCAGAAGAGCTTTGGAGAGCATGCAAAGAGGCAAACCTGCTGGTGAGGATCAGGTAACGTCAGATCTGTTGAAAGATGGCGGACAGATTGTGTTAGAAAAACTAGCCACCCTGTTCACGAGTTGTCTCCTGACGGGAAGAGTACCAGAGTCTTGGAAGAACGCTAACATCATCTTAATAGATAAGAAAGGAGATGACAAGGACTTGAAGAATTACAGGCCGATCAGCTTGCTCTCCGTAGTATGCAAGCTATTTACAAAGGCAATTGCTAACAGAGTAAAGAAAACATTAGAATTCAATCAACCAAAGGAACAAGCAGGATTTCGGACAGGCTACTCAACAATTGACAGCATTCATACTATCAATCAGGTAATAGAGAAATGCTAAGAGTATAACCGACCACTGTATATAGCCTTCATAGATTACGAGAAGGCGTTTGATTCAGTAGAAATATCAGCCGTCATGCAGACACTGCGGAATCAGGGCGTAGGTGAAGTATATATAAACATTCTGGAAGAAATCTAAAGGGGATCAACTGCTACCATAGTGCTTAATAAAGAAATGAACAGAATACCAATCAAGAAGGGTATAAGGCAGGGAAGTACAATCTCCCCAATGCTATTTACCGCGTGCTTACAGGAGGTTTTCAGAAGCCTAGAATGGGAACAGTTAGGGATAAGAGTTAATGGAGTAACCTTAGTAACCTGCGCTTCGCCGATGTCATTGAATTGCTGAGTAACTCAGGGGACGAATTGCAACTCATGATTACGGAGTTTGACAAGGAGAGCACAAGGGTAGGTCTTAAAATGAGTCTGCAGAAAATGAAAGTAATGTACAATAACCTCTGAAAAGAGCAGAGCGTCGAGATAGGTAATAGTGCACTTCAAGTTGTAACAGACTATGTCTACTTAGAGCAGGTAATTACCGCAGAGCCGAACCACGAGATTGAAGTAACTAGAAGAATAAGAATGGGGTGGAGCACATTTGGCAAGCACTCTCAAATTATGACAGGTAGATTGCCACTATCCCTCAAGAGAAAGGTATATAACAGCTGTATCCTGCCGGTACTTAGCTACGGAGCAGAAACCTGGAGACTTACAAAGAGGTTCCAGCTTAAATTGAGGACGACGCAGTGAGCAATGGAAAGAAAAATGGTAGGTGTAACCTTAAGAGACAAGAAGAGAGCAGAGTGGATTAGGGAACAAACGGGGGTTAAGGATATCATAGCTGAAATCAAGAAGAAGAAATGGACATGGGCCGGGCATGCAGCGCGTAGACAGGATAACCGCTGGTCGTTAAGGGTAACTAACTGGATTCCCAGAGAAGGGAAGCGGGTTAGGGGGAGACAGAAGGTTAGGTGGGCAGATGAGATTAAGAAGTTCGCGGGTATAAATTGGCAGCAGCAAGCACAGGACCGGGTTAACTGGCGGAACATGGGAGAGGCCTTTGTCCTGCAGTGGACGTAGTCAGGCTGATGATGATGATGATGATGAATACGAAATTTCACAGGGGTGAAGCTAGCGAAACGGCCGCGAGCGCATCATCAGTGTGGCGTGTAGTCATGTTGTTACAAGACACGCATGTCATGATTATCATGTTTGGTTGTGTCATTTACCTATGTCGTCCATTCGCGTCGCGTAATATTCAGTTTGGTACATGTGAAGCTAGTGAAATGGCCGCTAGCGCATCATGAGTGCAGCATGTAGTCATGTTGTTTCATGACACGCATCTCATGTTTATCATATTTGCACCAGTATCATACCTTCGTCATTGATTCACGTCCTGTAATACCCACTTTGGTACAAGTGAAGCTGGCTAAATGGCCGCCAGCGCATCATGAGCATGGCAAGTAGTCATATTGTTACAAGACACGCATCTCATGATTGTCATGTTTGCACTAGTCACATACCTTCGTCATCAATTCACGTGCCGTAATACCAAATTTGGTATATGTGACGCTAGCGAAACGGCGGCGAGCACATCATGAGCGTGGCATGTAGTCATGTTGTTACATAACAAGCATGGCATGATTTTCATGTTAGGGTCTGTCGCCTGTCGCTTTGTTTGTCATGCAATCATGTCATACCATACCAGTTTTGCAACATGCCATGTGAACGAAACCACCGCAAGAGCTGCAGGACACTGAAACGTAAATCATGACATTCATGACATACATATCATAATTTTCATGTTATGACTACAAAAATATGTTCTCCATACACTCATGCAATGCCATACCAAGTTTGGTATTGATATCATTATCGAAACAGCGAGGAGAGCTAAGAGTCGTAGGCGGCTAGATAGATAGATACGCTCAAAGTCGCCGAAGTTCGCTAAGAAATGCTTCGCATTCAAAGCCCATTTTGTTGTAGAGGAAAAGTTCGCGTTCCTCGATATACTTGGATATCTCCTTGCGCATGACGTGTTCCGCGATTTTTTCATGCAAGAAGCAAGCGAAATCGGCTGCAGGTTGTTTATACCGGGGGTTCTACCTGGCGTTGGTATGAGAATTACTCACGCTAACTTCCATTCAGCCTGGGCGTCACCCGTTTTCCACACGTGATTGATCTCGTCTGTGAAGGTGGTGACGCACTTTGAGATGTGACGTCGATCGACGGCATTTTTCGCAGGACATCTTCCAATTTTTTAATGAGAATTATACGCCACGTCTGATAAGAATATTGCATTGCTGCCTCATATACCTACGCCGCGCTGCCAAAAATGTCGAAATTCCCTACAAGTGGGTAATTACCATGCTGTTGGCAAACCTGCTTCAACAGCATTTACCAGCTGTGCAAGTCCACGTGAAAACGAGCACGCGGCATGTTTTTCCTTTTTTGAAGATAAGCAAAAAACACTCGCAAACTTTATTTGCACTTGTTAGAACCCAGCTAGTCAGCAATTCTTGAAAGACAAGAAAAACCAAAAAGGAACACCCCCCTGAACAGGTTTCTTCAGTTATGATCAAAGAGTGCTTCGACGAAAAAAGAATTATAGCTAGCATTTTTTGAAGCTATTGGCCACGAGGTCCTCCACTAGAGAGGCCAGCGCTGCGATCGTTTTGACGACACAGATAGGATGCGTAGTTGTGGAATACGGCAACTTTGCGTTCGCGGAACCACTTGCATGGTCTCCCATGGCAGCACCGGTTTTTAGTGGCGATTTTACGATGCCAATTAGACACGAGATTGCTACCGGGGCCACCGATACGTAGTTTGCTTGCCCGCATTATCAGGTATTACCGCTTCGTCAAAACAAATGGAAGCACGCACGGTGTCCACAGTAAAAGCGCAGGAGATGCGATGTTCTAGCAGACAAAGTCAACCCGGCCTCCTATGAGTGACGCCATCCCGTAGGTGGCGCCACGGTATGTCCTCGAAGCCAGTATAACGTCAAGAACTTGTGCTCGTGTACTACGTGCCGCAGCACAGTAAAAAAAAACGTTTGCGCTTTGGCTCTATGCGTTAGCCACAGAAAGACGTCGCAACTTCGCAAGGTGTAGTTCTGGATTTCGGAAGGAATTGATATTGTGAAGGGTGCTGGTGCCCCCGCAACTGCATTGAAAGGGTTTTAACGCTCATTGAATAATATTAGATTTGGGGTTTTACGTCCCAAAACCACAGTATGATTATGCGAGACGCCGTAGTGGTGGGCTCCGGCAATCCGGGCCACCTGGCGTTCTTTAACGGAAATTTTATACATCGCATAGTACACGAGCCCCATTCTGATTCGCCTCCACCAAAATAGGACCACCGTGGCCCCGGCGTCGGAGCCGACACCTTCGGGTAAGCAGCCGAAGAACCCAGCCGCTACCCTACCACGGCAGACTTAACCAAGTTTGCGTGCTAACCTAGCGTCAACGCGGCATCTCTACACTATTAAAAGAAAGATAGGATACTTACCAACTTTGATGTAGTAAAGTGCTGTCACAACATTCACTACCTAAGTAGTAACTGTGGGTAATAGACCACAGAAATTTACTACCTCTGGTTGCTTCTGGTCTACTACCTGCGGTTACTACTTGGGTATTGAATGCTGTGACAGCACTTTACTACCCCAACATTTAGTAAGTAGCACTAGCTTTTTTTTATGAGTGTAGCGAAAGATGTTGCGATGCAGCGATACTTGTGAAACTGCGTCATGCTCTGGGAGGCCCCGAACGGTGTGTCTCGGTCTTACGACGCAGATATCTCGCGTGGAAAGGGCGGCTCCCCTCTTTTTTTGTTCCAACAGAGACAGGGCATGCAAACACAATTGAAGAAAGTAAAGACACCACGAACGCGCCTTTGTGGTGTCCTAACTTTATTCTTGTGCGCGTGTTTGCATGCCTTGTCTATATTGAAAGGAATGCGCGCCAGCAAGCTCACTCTTTGAAATTCCAGGTTGTTGAGGTAACATGACGTGAGTTTTTTTTTTCAGGACACTTCTTCCCCTTTTAGCAGCGATTAGCCATCGAGTGATGTCCGATATGAGTCATTTCCGTCGTTTCGTATATGAGTAGTAGCGTGGATACACGAAAAAAGAAGAACGGGCGCGATTGTGATAAGAGCTTTAATTGTTGCCGCCACGGCTTTGCGGTCGCTGATAGCGACGCCGTATCAGCGTTATATACGACAGAGGAATGGTATCGCAAACGGGCCTGTTCTCTGGATTCGCTTCGTTTCTGTAGCTCACATATTGCGGGCCCCGGAAGAAATCAACGCGCTCTTTTCCCATGCAGTCGCACGATATACCGCTCAATAACGAAGCACTCATTAAAGCCGTTAGATATATAAAAAAGTAGTTCCGCTAGTGGCATTGCTGCAAGGAGCCAGTGTGCTTGCTGGCACACCCGATAATCGCGCGTGTTTGTGTGTTTTTCGCCAGTGTTATCAGTGGCGAACAACGAGCAATTGCTGTTTGATGAGTGAATTATGAGTGTAGAAGCTGCGCCAAGTTGTGCTTTATTTGTAGAAGAGCCAGCACTCCCGGACAGGATACGTATTCTGGAAGTGGACCGCCATCTCGAGGTGGGTGCTATAATCAACAAGTGCTCGCCTAATCGCAGCACGGGTCACTCGGAATTAGCCTTGTTACAGAGTAGTTATCGTTTTTGTTTCGCTTGCTTTATGAATGAGTGGTAATGTGACATTTTCAGCCACGTTTTTGGACACTAGCCACATATATGCGTCCACATTTGTTTCGACGTAGCTCATTCCAGGTGGTTTAATTTATATAGAGTCATGCTACCATGGCTGTATTCATGATCGCGTCAGCAGCGAATAGAGTCAAAGCTGCTACAAGTGGTAAAATAAATTCATCGCATGCCTTCAGAACTAGGTAGTCGTGATACATGAGTGTGCATTGGCAGTCATTGTTTCTTCAACAATCATGTTTATACAGCAGCCCCATGTGGTGCTCATCGCTTTGGTTTTAACATAGGACGTGAGACATGGTCGCAATGCCTTGTTTAATAGACTTGGCGGAATAGAAGTTTATTGTTATTCTCGTACTTCTGAGAATTCGGCATTTGGTTAATAATTACATTTTTTCCGGTCCGGCGAAGTTTGAAATCAGAAGTTTTTACTCTGTTGACAATATCAACAATTTGGCCGGTAACTAATCTGTCTTTGTTTGTGGATTGAGGAATGTGGTCTCGTTCATTTTGCAGCGTCATGCTACTTCGTGGTACATTCCTAGTGACCCTGCTGGGTTGCTGTGCAGCCTTGGGAGTGGTGTTGACGACATACGAGGAAGACAGCTTAGTGGTTGACATTGTTAATGCACCAGCAAACTCAATTATGTTTCTGGTACGGCTTCCTTCGGACGGCACCGGTTGTATGGACACAGAAGCTGCAACTGTAGAACAAGAGCTTGTGATCCAAGTGAGTGGCGTGAAAATAATCTTATCACAAGGTTCACTGTGCTGTTTGAAATGAGAAGCACTATCTAGCTGTAGTGGAAATCTCCATGAAGTGTTTTGATATGTTTTTGAAATACCACAACAGAAACGTTAATAAGAGGGCCATCTGGTTGGGCCATCTACTTCCGCAGGAACTCGGTGACTAGTGTCGCCACGAACAGACAGGGTTTTTTACTCTTGTACCACGCTCAACAGTGTTCAGCTAAGCTATGTCATCTAACAGTGAAGGGGTCTTGTGGGCGCAAATGGAGATGCAGACCCTCTGGTGGATGCCACCTTAAAAGGCCCGTAAACCACTTCCAATATTTTTCAAGCATTTCAAGTAAACACGTGCATGTTCGGAATTGAGTCGCGATCAACGCTCCTGCACGTGGCAGCGCTACGAGCCATCGGGGCGCCACAAATACCAAGAAACAATCCCTCCTCCTTTCCGGGCCTTTCGGGCCTCCGCGTGACGCGCCGTGCAACATCTCTGGCGCAACGAGTCAAATATGCCAAATATGCTGTCGAGCAAGAGCGTACGACTTCCGGTCAGTCTGCAAGCAGCTTTCCCCGCTGCTTGTTGTTCGTCGTGTTGCCAGCGTGCGCGTAACAGGTGCGGAGCACAGCGTGTCCCCGCACGAGTCCAACACGTTGGCAATCCTTTGAAGGCATGTACGCAACACAGCTAGGTTCCATACCGGTACCATTATTATGGCAGCCACGGTTCGCCAATAAGCACGCAACTGACGGAGTCGACGGTTAAAGTCGCGGCAACGGGAAGCATACGGCGTTTCAAGCAGTGCGTCGGCGATGACGTATGCCACGTGAGATCGGGAGGAGCGTTCGGTGAGAGGGAAAAGTGGCGTGGGAGAGGATGCCGGCGGAGGGAAGCATAGGAAGGAGCAAAAGGTGTGGTCGTCATGGTTTCGATAATCAAACGCGTCCAACTCCGCTATTACTACAGCGTTCCAAAAAATTCTCGCGGTTCCGTGTTCGTCCTACACTCGTGCACGATTTCCCCACAATAGCTGCATTTTGACCTCTGGGTGGTTTACGGGCCCTTTAATAACTGTTTCACCTTGAGTGCGCACCAGAGTTTCATACCCACCTTTTCCTACCCTAGTCATCTTTCTTTCGCTCTGCTTAATTTCTGGCCGCTGGGGTTACTCTTCTGTAGGCGATCATTGATTGAATGATCCTTTGTGTCACGAAACAGTGCATATTCTTACAGTATGTTCTTTGCCGCAACACGAGAGAGGTCTGACTGGTTTTCGGCAGTGTTGCCCAGATCTCTTTGCAGTGGCTCATACTGACACGCCTGTGTGGCTCTTGTGCACTTCGTATCACGCATGAGGTTCGATATGCTGCTGAAGCTGTGCAGGGAGTTCGGTCAGCGAAATTTGAACTACGCTAATCTCGTGGTCGGTTTTCGTGGTTGTAAATCCTCGTGCAAGACAAGTGCGAGCCAGCGTGTTAGGCATCGAAATCTTCTGCAAATCAAATACCAGAAACCAAGGACAATCAAGTAGAAAATGACCCGGCTGTCATAATATGTGCTGCGCGGACGCGAAACAGAAACTAAAAAAACGACAATAGTGTGCCGTGCGGTGGCGAAGAGGATGTTATGTGTGCGTGTATGTGCCGTGCGGTGCCGACGAGGAAGACGACAGCTCGTGAGGCGCGGCCTCGAGGGTGCGTGACCCGTGCCTTCGGCAGTGCGCGAGGTACGTCGTTCGAGGCAGGACTACCTCGTTGGGCGTCTGGCCCATAGGTACGAACCAGGCCACGTCGCGACACTCGTACCAGCCGAGTGGACAGCTCAGCCTCCGCTAGACGACCGGTCTAGGAGAGCTGGCGCCAGGTTCCTGAACCTGTCCTTGTCCCGCTGGTCGTGGAGAGCTGGCGTGGGTTTCCGAGGCGGACTGCAGGTGCTCAAGGGCACAACTCCCTGCCGCCGGAACACGTGTGTCGTCGGCTCCAGTTCGTCGACAGTGGCGCTGAGCCACTGGAGTTCGACGCGGCGACCCTGCGTCTCCCGACTTCGTCACTGCAGGTGACGACGCCGCACAACGTCGACTTCGCCACTGAATGGTGCCGACGGGGCATCAACGACGGCCCAGGCTACTACCCCGACGACCTGAACTGTAGGCCGAACGTTCTACTTATTCATTTAGTTTAGCCGCGTGTCTTTTTTGTTAGGAACTTCGTAATGTGTGGGTTGTCCATGTGTGAAGGGTACAATAGAAGTTGGACGTGTGTTTGTGCACTGGCGTGCTGTCTGATTCTTTCTGGAGCGGTCCTGCCCCAATAACATCACAAACTGGCGAGCCTACCAGGATCCGCTCGTTAAACCAGTGAAAGAAGACAGTTTCGCTCGAGGCCGACACACGTTCAGACTGCACCATGGACTTGGAAAAACTCGCCGCTATAGGGCTCCAACTAGGGTTCTCGGGTGCAGAGCTAAACAAGTGGATTGAGGCCCAACAGGCTAAGCTAAGGGATGAGAGAGCTGCAGAGCGAGAGGCAGCCAAAGAAGCTGACGAGAGGCAG
Source organism: Rhipicephalus annulatus (assembly GCA_013436015.1). Taxonomy (NCBI): domain Eukaryota; kingdom Metazoa; phylum Arthropoda; class Arachnida; order Ixodida; family Ixodidae; genus Rhipicephalus; species Rhipicephalus annulatus. The sequence goes on along the minus strand of WOVY01000186.1, from coordinate 34,120 downwards.
CGTGAAATTCTGCAGCTTAAGCTAAAGCTTCAGGAAGGAGCTCAGAATATGCCTGTAGCAGCTAATGGCGCTTTGACTGCGCCCAGCACCTCCTCACCCCTCAATCCGCAGAAGTTACTGCCTGTATTTGACGAGAAACGCGATGATCTGCACGCGTATCTGCAGCGATTCGAGCGCGTAGCCACAGGACAGGATTGGCCGCAAGAAAAATGGGGTCTCGCTGTTAGCCTGTGCCTAACGGGTGACGCGTTAACCGTGATAGGCCGAATGACTGCCGCTGATTCGCTAGACTACCAAAAAGTAAAGAAAGCTCTACTGCAGAGATTTCAGTTTACGGCTCAAGGCTACCAAGATAAGTTTCGGAAAGCACGAGCAGCAGATGGTGAAACTGGACGACAGTTAGCAGCAAGAATTACCAGTTATTTCGACCATTGGATAGACATGGCAAACGTATCCCAAACCTATGAAGGTCTAAGGGATCATGTAATCTCTGAGCAATTCTTGCGTTGTTGCCATCCAAAGCTGGTTGTTTTCTTAAAAGAGCGAGAGTGCAAGTCACTAGATGAACTCGCTAATTTGACGGATCGCTTCCTTGAGGCGCAGAATTTGACTAATATAGGAAAAGGTCCTGACCCCGCGAAAGAGTCCAGTGGAAAGCCTACCGAAGCGTCGCGGAAACCACAACTCAAGTGTATCCTGTGTCATCGTTTCGGACATTTGGCTCCTGACTGCCGCAATCCACCTAAGCAGATGCTGAAATGCAAGTTGTGCGGTAAAACGGGACATGTCACAGAAACTTGCCGAAACCAGCATGGGGACAACAAACCGAGTTCTTCGTGCGCATTTAGCGAACCTGACTCTGCCCGGGCTGGTGCTAGAAAAACAGCCAAGCGTCCAGGAGGGAAGATTCCTTGCTCAAGTCACCACGACGACAAGAACGTGCAGGGTACAATACGTTTCCTGGCCGACGGGATGCCAGTGGTCGAAGGTCTGCTGCTAGGAAGAGAGGTTCGAGTCTTACGCGATACGGGATGCAACACGGCAATCGTCCGACGGGAGCTCGTTCCTGATGTGTGCCTGACAGGCAAGAAAATCAGTGTCGTTCTCCTAGACAGGTCAACTAGCCATCTCCCGGAAGCTATTGTACAAGTCAACACGCCGTACTTCACAGGGATGCTGAAAGTGGCTTGTATGGATCAACCCCTCTATGACCTTGTGCTGGGAAATCTTCCAGGCGTCAGAGGACCATACGATCCAGATTCTGACTGGAAGCAGGCGACTCATACCCAGGTGGATGAGTTACCTGCGCAAGCACACCCGACCAAGTCACCTGTCACCAAAAGATCTGCTTCTTCAAGCGTGGCAAAAACCAAAGCCAATCAACAAGGTCAAGAAAATATCAGGCCTTTGTAAGTGTCAACAACGCTCTTGCCTGACGTTACCAGAGCCCAACTCGCCGAGGAACAGCGAAATGACCCGACACTCAAAGCTGTCTTTGCTAAAGTGAATAAAGAGTTCAAATCGGGAAAGGGCCACTGTTACGATTTCATCGAAGATAAAGGATTGCTTTATCGACGCTACCGCCTTGCCACTGGCAGGACGTTTAAACAGCTGGTCACTCCGAAAGCGTTCCGGGTAGGCATACTGGACATTGCTCATGGCAGTATCATGGCGGGACACCAAGGCATCAAAAGAACTACTGATCGTGTCCTAGAAGAATTTTATTGGCCTGACCTGAACGGAGACGTAAAGCGCTTTGTCAAGTCTTGCGACAAGTGCCAGAGAACTACCCCTAAAGGAAAAGTTGGAGTCGCACCACTAGGCAACATGCCTCTTATCCGGACACCTTTTGAAAGGGTCGCGGTTGATTTAATCGGCCTATTTTCACCAAGATCGGACCGTGGGAGCCGATATGTTCTGACACTTATCGATTTTTCGACTCGCTACCCTGACGCTGTAGCATTGCCCGCAATCGATGCAGTTCACATTGCGGAAGCACTCATCGAGATTTTTTCCCGCATCGGCTTGCCAAAGGAAATCGTCACCGACCAAGGGGCAAGTTTTACCTCAGAATTAATGAACGAGGTTAGCAGGCTTCTCTCCGTGAAGATGCTAAAGACAACCCCATATCATGCGATGGCGAATGGTCTCGTGGAGAAATTTAATGGCACCCTGAAGACAATGCTAAAGAGAATGTGCCAAGAGAGACCTCGATCTTGGGACAGGTACCTAGCTCCGCTACTCTTTGCATATAGGGAAGTTCCACAGACAAGCCTCGGGTTCTCTCCGTTTCAGCTCATTTACGGCCGCCACGTCCGAGGACCGCTAACCGTGCTCAGAGAACTGTGGACAAATGAGGGGCTAGACGCAGAAACGCGGACGACTTACACCTACGTCTTTGATTTGCGCAATCGCCTAGAGGAGACTTGCAAGATAGCCCATGAACAGCTGGAGAAGGCTCGTGTGAAGCAGAAAACCTATTATGACAGGAAAAGTCGCCCTAGAAAATTATGCCCAGGCAACAAGGTTTTAATTCTGCTCCCGACTGACTCCAACAAGCTGTTAATGCAGTGGAAAGGGCCGTTCCAAGTCATCGAACGGAAAAATGATGTCGACTACGTCATCGATGTGTTTGGGAAAAACAAGATTTTTCATATCAACATGCTCAAAAAATACGAAGAGCGCGAAGTGACGGAACCACAACAGGTGTCAGTTGTTGCAGAGCTCCACGAAAATCTCCCCGAAGAAGAAGACGAAGTCAAACAAATGCCCATATTGAGCTTGTATCGCACGCAGTTCAGCACGGATGTCAAGCTATCACCACACCTCACTGCTGAACAAGTTCAGAATGTGCAAGCACTTTTTCAAGAGTATGCGGACATTTTTTCTGACTTACCAGGGAAAACAGCACTCGTGGAGTGTTCGCTACGTCTGACCTCCAATAAGCCTGTGCATGTTCCGCAGTACCCCATCCCCCTTGCCTTGCAAGAAAGAGTAGAAAAGGAAGTGCAAGAGATGCTGAAACTCGGTATTATTGAGCGGTCTCAGTCGCCGTACCACGCTCCCATTGTCGTGGTGAAGAAACCGGACAACACGATTAGGTTGTGCATAGACTTCAGAGAATTGAACAAGATGCTGGTCCCCGACTGCGAGCCAATACCACGCATCGATGTAGTTCTTGCACTTGTTGGACAAAAGCAGTTTTCCTCCAAATTTGATTTCACGAAAGGATACTGGCAAGTACCGATGGATCCAAACAGTCGTGAAAAAACTGCTTTCTCCAGCATGTCTGGGCTCTATCACTTCCTCTACATGCCTTTTGGCATTAAAACGGCGCCAGCAGTATTCGCGCGCCTTATGAGATCAGTACTGGGTGGTGTCGACAACGTTCACCATTATTTAGACGATGTCATCATTGCGACCGATACTTGGCAAGAGCACATCGACACCCTCAGACAAGTTTTTGAACAAATTAACCAAGCTCACCTCACCATAAAACCAAGTAAATGTGAGATAGGAGAGCGAAGCATATCCTTCTTGGGACATCGAATCGGGGAGACTACAGTTGAACCGCTTCTCAAAACGCTGGACAAGATTCTTGCCGCAAAACGACCTACAACCAAGAAAGCAGTGCAGTCGTTTCTTGGCTTGACCGGCTATTACAGGAAGTTTATACCTAACTACGCCGAACTGACCAAGCCGCTGACGGACCTGACAAGAAAGGGACAAAGCCACACTGTTTCATGGGGCGCACATCAAGAGGAAGCGTTTACGGCCCTCAAGAAGAAGCTCGGTGATGCTCCCATCCTCCTTGCTCCCGACCTCTCGAAGGAGTTTGTTCTTCGTACGGATGCCTCCAATACAAGCCTGGGCGCCGTATTGCTCCAGATGGGAAAGGGCCAGGTGCTGCATCCAGTTGCTTACGCAAGTCGTAATTTATTGCCCCGAGAAACCCACTATTCAACAATAGAACGGGAATGCCTTGCACTTGTTTGGGCAGTGAAAAAATTTCATATTTACCTCTATGGCAAACCTTTTGTCATTCAGTCAGACCACCAACCATTACAGTATTTAAATTCCGCCAAACACGTGAACAACAGAGTGTTGAGGTGGAGTCTCCTTATGCAGGAGTACTCATTCACAGTTCATTACATCAAAGGTTGTGACAATGTTGGAGCCGACTACTTGAGTCGCGCATAACTGCCGTGCAGGCAATGCAGTGCAGTGCAGGGACCGTGCAGTGACCGTGCAGTGCAGTGACCATTCGTTCGCCCCGCGCCCTTGTAGTAGAATAGTTGCAAACAACTTTCTCGGAAAAGGGGGTGATGTCATAATATGTGCTGCGCGGACGCGAAACAGAAACTAAAAAAAACGACAATAGTGTGCCGTGCGGTGGCGAAGAGGATGTGATGTGTGCGTGTATGTGCCGTGCGGTGCCGACGAGGAAGACGACAGCTCGTGAGGCGCGGCCTCGAGGCTGCGTGACCCGTGCCTTCGGCAGTGCGCGAGGTACGTCGTTCGAGGCAGGACTACCTCGTTGGGCGTCTGGCCCATAGGTACGACCCAGGCCACGTCGCGACACTCGTACCAGCCGAGTGGACAGCTCAGCCTCCGCTAGACGACCGGTCTAGGAGAGCTGGCGCCAGGTTCCTGAACCTGTCCTTGTCCCGCTGGTCGTGGAGAGCTGGCGTGGGTTTCCGAGGCGGACTGCAGGTGCTCAAGGGCACAACTCCCTGCCGCCGGAACACGTGTGTCGTCGGCTCCAGTTCGTCGACAGTGGCGCTGAGCCACTGGAGTTCGACGCGGCGACCCTGCGTCTCCCGACTTCGTCACTGCAGGTGACGACGCCGCACAACGTCGACTTCGCCACTGAATGGTGCCGACGGGGCATCAACGACGGCCCAGGCTACTACCCCGACGACCTGAACTGTAGGCCGAACGTTCTACTTATTCATTTAGTTTAGCCGCGTGTCTTTTTTGTTAGGAACTTCGTAATGTGTGGGTTGTCCATGTGTGAAGGGTACAATAGAAGTTGGACGTGTGTTTGTGCACTGGCGTGCTGTCTGATTCTTTCTGGAGCGGTCCTGCCCCAATAACATCACACCGGCACAATATATTGAGAACCATACAATGGTGTTTGTTCTTTGTGTAGTAACATCTTCATGTATTACTTAACCTAAAAAAAATCAGCCGCATATCTGCATGCCTTGCTGCAAAAGTCATCGGAAGACGATAGTTTTACGTCTGAAGGGTCTTCTTGAGATAACTCTTCCGTCGAGAATTAAAATGCGCTTTCAGATACACATCAAGTTCGCGCGGCATAATTCTAAGGCACTCAGTCTTACATTCCAAGTAAGGAAATGAAGGGAAGGGTTGTTCCCTGTGAGTTTTGAAGGTTAATATTAATGCGTGTGTCACTTTTCTAATTATTCTGTTCCCAGTCAACCTCAGTACTTGCATGAAAATAATCCACTTTTAGATCCGAAACGCATGCACAGTTTGTTGTTTGGTTGTACTTGTTTCGAGTGAAGAAAAAATACTTTTCACGTTGATCTTGGAATGCGTCACATCGAACAATCGTCGAGTATGGTAGTGCTTCTTATAAAGAGGTCATCTGCATCAATACGCAGCATAATGAAGGTAAATGATAGGCAGTTGTCCACTAAAGAGGCCTGCACAAATGTGCGTGCTAAGTTTTAAGCCACTTGATGAAACACGCGGTGTGTGACGTGCAATTGAAGTTATCGTCTCCTTGTACACACTGTGACTGAATGGGATAAGGACGCCATCTGGCCATAATGTCCGGAAACAGGCGATTGTACAAAACCAAGGACCACCACCAGGTGGCAGACCCATGTCGTCAGCAAAGCGTTTCTTGGTGCGCAGCGTCGCATCTTCAGTGACGCGTAAGAAACGCCCGCTCTTTCATGCATATATATAGCGTCGCATTTTCAGAGCAGTCTCAGAAATACTGGGATGTTTAGAATTACGTATCTATGTAGTTTTCAGTAAAGCAACACAATTGATGCTGTGTCTCAGATATGCGTCATAGCTGCTTTTTTATTGACAATGATCACAAGTATGAACGCAGCCACCGGAACAAGATGACTGGGCGTTCAGCAAATGCTTCAACCTGAACCGAGTGGCTTAATCATGTAGTCGTGTCACACACAGACAGGCCAAAACATCTGCGTTCAAGTATCCCAAGATCGACTATCATCTTTAAAGAAGAAAGTCAAATGTAAATTTTTACTCGAAGAAGTATCGCTAGCTCTTACAGTGTTGTACCTGCAGCGTGAAACGAAGCATATACAGTGACAACATTATCATTCATGGACATTCTTGGGGATCACCAACCTCTAAAAATTTTAAATAACCCTCTGATTATGTTTCTTTTATATTATTTTTCACTTTTTTACTATCACAACTTCAGCACAGGGAGGTGTTAAGCTTTGTATTAGGAAGTGAAAGCATTCTATCGAAATTTTATTGCTAAGAGTACAGAATTGCTAATTTTTGCCATATCCCATCTATCTTTCGTGCTATGATGTGCAGATAAAGAAAAGCTACTTTTTTGCGCCCCAATGGTTCGGGCTTCTGTCCATGACATGGTTGCAGTTTTTAAGCATCGTGCGTTTACAGGCATGTGTCGTTTTACAAAGTGCATTGTGTTCGAAGGGCATTTGGCTCAATGCACTGCTCAAGTACGTATGTTGTTTAGGCGTTGCAACACAATCATAATGGTTCTGTCTGCGTACATTTTGAACATTTGAAAAGTGAAGTGTTCAAATTGCACGACTTTAACTAGTGTATAATCATGTTCATTCATTGTCATTCACACATTCTCTTCATTTACCACTGTTCATTTATTCATGCCTTATGTCCACTTTTCTGAACTATCACGTATTCCTGTCATTTTCTCATCGGATAAGATTTCCACCAACCGTAGCTATAGAAATACCTTTCTTTGTTTTTGCTTAAAACACTGCTCCTTGATAGCTTGTTGGGAACATTTCGCTCGATAGTGTGTGAAAATGTTGTGCAAAAGAAATACCATGTTTGTTTACGAAAAGAATGTTCCCTAAAGGAAAATTTTTCTAATAGGGGCAAAATATTATTCTTTAAAAAATAACAGGTGGTTCAGTCATCATTTTTCTGTCAGCATGAAAACAGGCGTGCTTGTTTTCCCCAAAATTTCTCGCAGCTTTCTTAAGGCTCAGAATATTCATTGCAAAAATAAATTTTGTGTCAACGTAAAACTTCTTCTTACATTTGGTCATGACACTCAACGTAAACAGATAAAAAGTCCAGCATTTGAGATCGGCAGAGTATAGCGCATCAAGTGTTCTCAGAGATAAAGGCAAGAGCAGAAAAATTTACTCTCGGATGAAGTGCGATGTGTCCGCTTCATTTATTGCCGCCTTGGTTTAAGCTTCTAGATATTTGCATTCGTTATATGTAGCTGCCTTTGTGTGATTCAAATGCCACTCTGTGAGCTTGTGAAATATTTCGCTATCCGTATGTATTGTTGCATATTAGTTTGAATTTCTACAAATAAAATCGCAGTCGTGTATTTGTCCGAAAACAGAGATTTGGTTTGGCGTGCCTCACGTAGAAGACAGCTTTGCTAACCTTGTTTTCACAGGAAGACAAACTTTTGTGGTGAACTTTTGCATTTTTAATGCAGAGTGCCAACGTGACGGCGTCCTATTCACGACATTTACTAGGGCCAGGCAGATACTGCGCGCTGGTGAGTGACCATGTTTTCATTTCACTGAGAACATCTGAACAACCCTATTCATGAATGTGTGGATAATGTGCTGTCCTGAGCTCATTTTCAGCGGTCCTTGAAGTCTCTCACCATTCGGTGTCCAAGCGGGAAAAAGAAAACTGACCGTTCGCTGCGTGATAAAGAGACGCCAAAGCACGTCTTCAATAGGTCTATTAACGCAGCAGCTTTAAAGAACTTGTTTCGCATAAATTCTGGCGTCAGCGTCGTTGTCGTTAGTTGTGAGCCAAAAATCGTCTTGTGCGTGACCAGAAACTTGAGAAAGATGCAATAAAATAAAAAGTTTGTGTCTAAGTGGAATCAAACCCGAGTATGTGAGGCAGGTAGGTGGGTGTTCTATCATACAGCCATGCGTCTGCTTCAGAAATCTGTGCTCGAGACGCCGCTGTGAAACGCCAACGCCGAGCCAAGAACAATGACACTTCACTCTCCCACTCTCCCGTCTGCTTACTCCTCACTCTCGACCGTTCGCTGGCTGAGTGCCTCCAACGCCGACTAAATTTCAAGGCCGAAAGGCTGCCGCTGTAACGTCAGAGGGTGGGGGCCCATTTACGCCGCGAACGCGGCGGAAAGCTTGTGTTTCGTTAACGTTTTAGGAGAACCAACGCTCCCGCTCTCGCAGCTGCTGCGGCTAGATTGGGCCGAATAAAAGATGTGGAAAAAGAAGTCTTACTGAGCATGCTCAGTTGGGCAACTGGGCCCCCAACCTCTGACGTCACTGCGGCAGCTTTTCGGCCTTGATATTTAGTCGGCGTTGGTGCCTCTCAAAGCGAATGCAGAAGTCGGTGAAGGCGAATGTCTGATGGCAACGGTACCCTCTCTCGGCGCAATAAATGCATTCCTCACGATTCCCGTCGGGGAGGTGGGGCCATTGTTTTGTACAGTGACGCTACAGTGGGAGGCAGCCAGCTAAGTCGTCCGCTCTTCCGCCATAGCGCTTTGTGCTCCACGTCACAGTTCCCAAACGCTGCATGCTGGAGAGCCGTAACTGTCTTTGCACTCTGCTGGTGTTGGCGGCGCCCATGGCCTCACTTACTTATTTATTTATTTTCACATACTGCAGCCCAATTCAGGCTATCGTAGGAGTGGGGCTTTTCAACAGGAGAATACAAACAGCAAGGCAATGCAATACTGAAGTTGAAAAAATGACAAAAACAGATAAAAACCAGTTATAACACTTAAGAAAGCGCCGTTCTATACAGTCGTTCAATAATCTATCTAAAGGAAATAATCAGTTGACCCAGGCAAAGTATTCTATTTTGCTATAGTGTGCGGAAAGAAGATAAATTTAAATAGGTTAGTACGTGGACTAAATGGTGTCAGATTGAATTTGTGGCTATTTCTCGTGGGTTTCTGTTTGTCGGGAGACAAATATTTGTTAGATAATGTGTAGCGTGAGGTATTGACCAGAATAGGTAGCAACTTTAGGCTTTCGAGATGGCGTTGCTCGGGCAGAGTTTGTAGACATAACGTAGCAAGCTTAGAGGAAGGTCAGAAATTCTAGTTATAATGTCGGAAAATGAAACGCACGGCTTTCTTTTGAACCGATTCTAGTGTGTTGATGTCAGATACTTTATGAGGGTTTTATACAGGGCTGGCATATTCATTGATGGGGTGGATGAGTCCTTTATATGTGAGCAATTTTGTTTCGCGTGGAGCATCTTTTTAACGTGTGATATAGATAGCCCAGTTTCTTTAAAGCTTTATTGCAAGTGTAGTCGATATGTTTAGACCAAGACATCTTGACTGTGAATATGAGGTCTATGTACTTATAGTCGAACACACGTTTCAGAGAGGAGCCATTGAAAGAGTAATCGAACAGAGATACAGAGGTGCGTTTGCAGAAAGAAAGAGCAGCTGTTTTAACAAAATTTATGTTCATTTGCCTTGTGTGACACTATACAATACAACATTTGTCAGCATAAAGGTGGATTTTGGCAGACATATATAATTAGGCAAATTATTTATGTATATTAAGAACAAAAGTGGCCCCACGACTGAGCCCTGAAGAACACCTGATGTCACATTCACAACAAACGAGTTTGAGGAACTCAAAGAAACATACTGGGAACGGTTGTTTAAAAAAGTACCAATCCAGTCAACCAATGATGAATAGTTAATAGCGCGAAGTTTATGCAGAAGTTCATAGTGCGTAACAGTGTCAAATGCCTTTGAAAAGTCGATAAATAATGCGTCAGTTTGGTGACCGGAGTCTAGAGCGTGAGAAATGTCATGCCAGAATTCAACAAGTTGAGTTATTGTGATTTAACCTTGACGAAAACCATGCTGAGCATCACTGAGTATGTTGTTATTTTCAAGAAACTTCATTTTATGTTGAAAAATGGTGTTTTCTAAAAGTTTAGATAATTTAGACGTCAATGAGATTGGGAAATGGGTTTTATTGTGACTGCTTGCTGGCAGATTTATGAATAGGAAGATATTCGGCTACTTTCCAAGATGAAGGAACAGTTGAAGGGCTTAAGTACTTTTGAAAAAATACGGTCAAATAGCGACTAGTCCACTCATAATATCTAAGAAGAAAAAATATTAGGAATGCCATCAGGACCAAGAGATTTCCTATTTCCTAAATGTAAAATTAAGTTCACATCACTGTTGAAGGACACTGAAATATTACTATCTGAGTTGTCTGAGCCATGATAAAAACTAGGCATACCTGAGTTTTCAGGGGTGAATACCGACTGAAAGTAGTCATTGAACGCGTTGGAAATAGTTAGTGGATCACTACAGGGGACGTTATTTATAACAACTGTATTTGTGGCAGGTGGGGTGAGTAAAATAGAAGCCCAGAATTTTTAGGGTTGCTTTTCTATAAATTTTGCAACGTAACTTTGAAATAGAAGTCTTTAGCAGAGTTAATTTTGATTCGAAGCTCTTTTTTGGCAAGATTCAATTCCTGTATTTTAAGGGGATCGCCGTTTCTTTTTAGACGCCTAAATCAAGCAACACGACGCGACAGGCGATATCCAGGGAAGCTGGGGGTTTTTTCTTTTTAGTCTTTTTCGAGACGAAACGTTCAATACAAGTTGCCACAGTTTTTTCAAGAAAAGTAAAATACACAATGGAATTGACATCCTCGCATTCGTTGAGGCGTTCGAACTCACCAAAAGAACTGGATAAAAGATCAAGAACAGATGCATCGTCTGCTCTTGAAAAATTGGGGAATGTAGAATAGACAAAATGATTGCTACGCAGGGGAACCGAAATAGACACTGGAACGGCCTTGTGGTCTGAGATGCCACAAGAAACTTGGCATTCATAACCGTTGTCTAAGAGAAAAAGATCTACGATAACTAAATCTAAAACTGCATCTTTTCATGTGTTAGTTTGAACAATGCGATTCAATCTATAATGCAGCAAAAAATCTAACAAAACTTTGTTGATTTACACGGCATAGCCTGTGAGCGAAAGATATGGCCGTATAATACCGAGAGTATTAAAAATCACCCAGGCATATCAAGTTAGAAAAGCGCTCGTTCACGAAGGTTGTTAAAGTGAGCAGCAGATCTATGTTCGATGATGGTGAGCGGTAAACCACGCCAAATATTATAGAAATACTTGCGAAAAAGATCTCGCGCCAAACAGAATTGGTATCAGGTGGACTGGGGATAACGTAAAATTTAAGATCAGACCGTAGAAATATTGTAACACCCCCTCCCCTGCGGTGTTGTCTGTTAGTTCTGACGACCGTGAAACCAGGAGGCGTTATTTCGCTGTCATATATATGTTCATTCTACCAAGGTTACGCCAGCTATGTGCACGGAACGGGCCGTCATAAGTGAAAGAAAATTCGAAAACTTATTGACTAGGCTTCTGGCGTAAACCTTTAAGATGCGCACGTGTTCGTTAGGATCATTCCAGAGGCGTCAAGAAGTATCAGTGGCGAATTTAGAAGCGGCTTTTGCTGGGCGAGAATGAGTCCTAACGAGGGTATTAGTGTTGTTGTCCCAGTTGTACCAAACTTGATCTACAAACGCATAATCAAAGCTCAGGGATACAATGGAGCCATTATCCCAAAAGGACTTTGATGCTTCCCACAGCTTCTTTCTCATAGTTGTTACACGCGATGAATATTGTTTGGAAATGCGAAAGTTATACCCTTTAAGTGTAATGCAGTGTTTAAGGACAATTGTTTTCTCGCGATAGCCGAGCAGCTTCATGATAATAAGACGCAGTCGATCGGGCTGCCGACGTCCCGATCTGTGACACCTTTCAATATTCGGGCAATCAGTTTGTAGATTTTCTTTGAAGCCATTCAGTAAGGTTAGACAAAAGAAGGTCGGTGGTTTCAACCTGTGTCTCGGAGAGACCATGGAGCAGGAAGTTATTACGGCGAGACCAGTTTTCAAGATCATCATTACGCATAGCGAGTTGATTGATCTTAATCTGTAGCTGCTGAATATCGCTGTTCACACTATTAATGGCGGCTGGCGTGAACGCGTGAAGGGAAGTGATTCTAATGTGGAGACACTAGTCCTTAAAGCATTCAACCTAGACTTGACAATTTCAAGGAATTTCTTGATATCACCTACATCTTGCGATATACGTTCTTAACACTGAATTGACTCAGTAAGCATTTGGGTCACTGAATTGAAGTCAGCAATTCGCAGAATCAGAATCACCCGTCTCATCGGCAATGTATGAACCATGTAAACAAGTGTTAGTCTTGTTTAACTTAGGAGGCCCCGGATTCAACTCTACATCGCCGGATAAAAGCTTGCTAACGCAGACTCTAATGCCAGAGCAAAACGACAGAATATCACAGGTACAAGGCAAACTGTGTGGGCGAGACAACAGCAGCAGGAAGTGATCATCTGAACGAATGCACTTGGTATTTGGAAGGTAACATACCTGTGTAACAAGAAGAAAACGGTTCAGGATTCCGCTAGCGCTGCTGTGAACTCGCTTACTGAAGAAGGGAGGCGCCGACGATGTCTTCAAGTGCCCTGACGATGATGTAACCGATTCAGATAGGTCAGTGATCGAAGAAGTCAGGATGTCGTCATCATAAATGAAGGCACATGAAACATCAGCTGACGAGGCGATCAACCGGCCTTAACTATCTCCAGTGAAGTAGATAGGGCTGATCACGCTACCAAGACCCGAGCTGTGCACGTGCCGAAACTCAGTCGAGGAAGGGTGGTTTATTCCATTGCTTTCCGGGCGAAGAAATTCGAATGAGTCGATGACAGGATCGGTGAAGCAAGCCAAACACTGCTTAAAAAGCAGGAAATGGTTCAGCATTCCGCTTTCGCAAGCATAATCACAGCGAAAGCTATAGAAGAGCGGCCTTTCAGAGCCTTTTTGAAACACTCGATGATGATGATGACGATGATGACGATGGCGGCGGCGATGATGATGATGATGATGATGGTGGTGGTGATGATGAGGCACTCATTGGTTAACTGCTGCAAGAACACTTGTTTGATTCCCACTAGGGTATTAATAATAAACTTTTGGGTGGTAGGCTGGAATTCACTATGCTATTCTTCGTCATTCTTCTGAAAGCGTGGTATCCGCTAAACAATTGCAAGGAATTTCTTGCCAATTGTTCATGCAGTGGCTGATGACGATGAGGAGTTATGGCTGAAGTGGGTATGCACAGCAGTTAATAGGGGAACAACAACAACCTTTTGTAATGGGTTGCAGCATCAGATGGCCCACCCATTACGCTATTCGCATTGTGCGACGACTGTTTGTTCTATCGCTGTTTTAAAACGCTTTATAAGTCGTATTAACGCTATTGCTTTCCCTGACATCAAGCCTGCCTAAGGCAAGTTTGCGAACAAGTCACAAGCACCAGCGAAGCTCAGTGATAGAAGACTGGGCTGGCACCCAACGGAACCGGGTTTCCAGCCTTACTATGTCTTTGGGGCTACTTTTTTTTCTAATTTCGGGCTATGTGGTTAAGGACACCGGCGGCGGCGGACAACTACGCGTTACAAGAGTTCTTATCTCATAGCAGGTTTCGCTGTAAAGTTTGGGAATGATTTGTACCAATGAGTGCCAGTACAGTGCACTCTTGATGAGCCTGTTCATTGTCCAGGTGGTATCAAACAGCGGAAATATCACTTCCCAGCAGCCACTGGAGCTCAAGGATGAACATCCTGATAATGGTAAAGTGAAAATGGCGGCCGCCTCTGCATGGCTTTCTGTGCGTCTTTGTGCATGAAAGAGCATGACGTGTACGAGTGTTTGTGACTGCAAATTATGCCGAGTCTTACGTAGTTGGCAACAACATAGTGAAAGTTCGTTCTCGGTGAAAAGAATTGCTTTCAGCTACACACACTCTTCAGCATTCGTTGAAGAAGAAAGAGATTTTTTCTTTAATCCGAAAAGGCAGTACTGCGAGTTGGCCTAATCGGAAGCCATTTGTCCGTTGACGAGTCACTTTCCCCAGATCATGCCGTTGGGAGGCGTTTTAAGCTAATGCTCTTGCAAAAATAAAAATTAGTTATTCAATAAGCTCATAATTATTTTGCTTCTGTTTGTCTTCGTCTTTCTGCACGAAATTGCCAAGATTTAAAAAGGTGCTGCATAGTCAGTAGGCAGGCACCCTGCATAAGTCAGCTTTCCTAAAGTACATGATGCTAAAATTCAGTTCCGTAGCTAAAGCACATAAAGAACAGGTGGGTTGCTCATTTCTTTTATCTAAATGAGCACATTAAACCAACACAACATGAATAAGACACAAGGGCCAGCACATATGTTCACGTGCCTTCATTTTGTCGCCGTATGCTTAGCACATTTTTTATCGAAAATGAATTCAAGCTATCTTTTTCGTCTTGCTAAAGGTAATATGGTTGTTAAAATGAGCACACAATAAGTACAAGACACAAAAATTCCTGCTTCACTCGGGCTGGGGAAGGCTGACAATTGCGTACTGACAATATGTGATTGGTGCTGTCTGAACGACTCCGAAATACTTCCTATTCTACGAGGGCGTGAATTATAACTAGGGCGTGAATGAACGTTCGTTAATGATGGTAATATTGTCTTATTGGTATGGATTTTTTTGAAACTTGTGGGGACATGAAAATGCAACATAGCTGTTTATGGCTCTTCGCTGAAACACCATTCTAACAGTTGTTGCTTTCCTTACTTCCCAAATTATTACCAAAATTGAACCATTCTGGCTTGTCATATGTAAGAGACATTAATGCATTGCGGAACATGGGAGAGGCCTTTGTTCTGCAGTGCACGTAGTCAGGCGGGTGATGACGATGATGATGTAAAAGACATATAACAGAAGGAGAAAAGATGACGGGTGCACTAACTGGTAAGAACACGTGTAGAAAACTTATGAAATCTTGAGGCACATGACACAAGCTGTGATTGATCAAATATTTACAAAAAGTTGGCAATATCTGCATGGCTCCTGTGCAAAATGGCTGTACGAGCAAAAATGTGAACGTATATTTCAAATTGAAAAAAGATCGGAGACTTTGTCGAGGAACGTAGGGCAGAAAAAAGGCTTATTGCGTTTCGAAAACCTGATTCGTAGACCTTTCTTTAATATGTGGGCAAAATGTGGCATCAAAATAACAAACGATACTCTGAAAACACAGTTTCTTAATGACATCACTCTGACAATATCACGTGACGTTACGAAGGCTCCCATTCGCCAAAAACAAATTCACCCCAAAATATTTTAGCTCTTCACTGTTTACAACAAATTACAGGAGGAAATGTTTAATGCATTTCCGATCTACGAAAAATGTCTAGAACGTTTGCATTTAACGAACCATTTTTGTCTAAATTGTGCGTGTTTTGTCACATTGAGCAGGTTCTTCCCATTTTTTTTTCATGGAGGCTTTAAGATCTGTTACTTGCCTGTATACGAGGAATACATATTAGGGCAAACAAAAAAGAAATTATAAGTTTATCTTAGAACATTTTGATACCATAGGAAAGATAGAAGTGTGGCGCAGTGCGAAACAGGAACTGGAGAAGAAAAGAACAGTACAAGCGTCCCACTTTCACTTTTCATAATGAACCGCTACCGACTAGCCCGAATGGCTGTTTTGCGACAATGCAATGGGATACCTATTCCTCATTCTTCCTAAATTTTGAACAGAAAAGAATGCAGGAAGCACGGACATTGTATATATGATAGTTGAATTGCTATAGCTTAGGCCTTGCAGTATTTTACTGCAGTTTGTTCACTGAGTCATTTTTTTTCATTTTTCACGTTGTGCTTTCTCAGTAGGCTTTCTGGCACGCAGCGAAGCCAGCTGGAACACCACAGTTTTTCTGCAAGGATCATATACAGAGTGAGTGACCTCTTGCTAGAGGGTTCCTTTGTGATAAGCAATTTAGCACTGATGTCAGTTCAATCATAACACAAAAAAGAGCGACAAGTAATTACGAACTGTGTCCGTTTTAAAATTTTAGTCACAAATATTTTCTCGCAATGCCCTGTCGGCTGTGAATCAAGGAAATCTAATAACTGTAACGGACAAAGTTCAGACAAAGTTCAAATGCCTGTGTATGCGTGCAGCACTGTTAATAAATTGTTTTATTATGCTTTGACATGAAAGAGATACTAATATTGACTCTGTCAACCAGACTCTATATACTATATAGTATATAGAGTCTGGTTGATACGTACTAAAAAAACTGGAAAAAATAACATATGAACAAAAAAACCGTACGATCTGAATTGAGTGAAATTTGAGGCTGACAAACCCATAATAAAGGGCAAGAGCAAAAAACACCCATTTAAGCAAAAAAATGAAGGCGTACAGAAACTCTTCTATTTTCTAACTTCTGGCAGCTCGCTGCGGCCAGAGGTCAGTGAGCTAATTTATCCCTGACAGAAAACAATATCGGGATCACCTGTAAGATGGCGAGACAACCCAAATATTGCAAAATTGAATGCTGAGACAACGTAAATATAAAGAACTGCTACCGCCGTGGCAGCAAACAAAACATCACGCTGACTCCGCATCGGTTCTTTCAGTCTTGCCATTTGCAGATGTGGGGCGACGTTTGATTGATTGATATGGGGGTTTAACGTCCCAAAACCACCATATGATTATGACGGACGGTCGGAAAAACTTTATTTAAAAAAAAGGAAACCCTGCAGGGTTACCGGCCCGGGCTCAGGCCACCCCGACGTTTTGTGCGGTGAGGCGTAGCCTTTCCACCGCTGTCCGAGCCCACTGTATTGTCCACAGTTCGTCGTGCACATCTGAGCTAGTCAGCGCACTTAGCCAACACTCCTCGAGAAGGTCCGGTTTTTGTATTGTCCTCTCGGTGTATTACTGTGACCTGTGTGCATTGCCATAGAATATGTGCCATATCTGCGTGTTCGTGCTTACAGAGGGTACAGCTTGTTTGCGGGTATTGTCTGAAATTTACTGTGTTCAGGTGTACTGGATTTGAAAAGGTTCTGGTTTGCAATCTTCGCCAATCTGTTTCTTGAGATCTGTCTAGCTGTTTGTGTGGTGGCGGATATTCTTCTCGTTGTCGCTTATAATGTGCCAATATGTCATGATACGTGACCAGTCTGTCTCTGTCGTCTTGTATCGCATATTCATTATTGTCATCACCTCCATCGTCCCCATCGCTTCCACCGGAGTCGTCCCCCTTCTGTGGTGGGTGCGTGGGGCCGGGCCGTGACTATCCGAGTCGTGGTGGGTTAGTTCTCGCACGGTTCGGTGGGCCTTCTCGTTGAGGTTTTGAGGGATGGTTGTGTCTTCGATGTTTAATTCCCCCATGTGCGCCGGCATCCACTTGAGGTATTTTAGTACAATTTTGCCGTTCCAGAAGTCTTCTGCTCTGCGGTTTAAGATTTTGGCTGCTTCGGTGGAGACCCATCCCTTTGTGAAATTCCTGATGGCCATCTTGGAGTCACTGATTATTAATCTGTCATGTTTTTGACCATTGACTATGGCCAGTCCAATGGCCATTTCTTCCGCTGCCTCCAACGATCTGGTCCTTACGGAGCCCGTGGTCAAGGTCTTCCCTTTTGTGTCTATGACCACCATTGCGAAGAAGGAGCCATGCACAACCATATTACTGATATTATTATTTCGGGAATACCGGGCGGCGTCTACAAAAAGCACACCCTCCCGCGTGTCGTGGTATTTAAGGATCATTTTCGTGCGGCATTTTCGTCTCTCAACGTTGTGTGCAGGGTGCATATTTTTGGGATGTTTTCCATAATTATCACGGACCGGACGTCTGGGTGAATCTGCGCCTTGGGGCCTTTCATTCCGTGGTAATTATTGGAGATCTTTCCATGATTTCTCTACCCGCCATAGCTCCAGCCAATCGTTCGAGTTGCGCTATCTTTTGTGCTTCAGCGGTCTCGTCCAGCGTGTTATGTACTCCGAGTTGTAGCAGCCTTTCGTTCTTTGTGTATTGTGGTAGACCCAGCGCAGCTTTGTAAGTTTTTTCTAATCAGCGCACCGACTTTGTCTTTCTCGGCTTTGTTCCAGTGGACGAGCGCCACTACGTACGCGACATAGCTGATCGCGAAGGCCTGGACGAGTCGCACTACGTTTCTTTTTTTAATGTCCCTTCATTTATTGGATACTCTTTGTATTAGCCTAATGGCCGCTTGACTTTCTTTTCCAGGCGCATTATAGTTTCCCCATTGGTTCCCCTGGCTTCGATCCAGAGACCCAGGACTCTGATCTTCTGAACCAAAGGTATCGCCGTGCCATTTCTGGTGGTTATCCTGATTCTTTTGTGTAATTCTGCTACGTTTCTGCAATGTATTCTTAGTCTTTTGGGGTGGTATAGTAGCAGTTTTGATTTGGCCGGTGAGCATTCCAATCCGGTGCCATCCAGATGACTCTCGACTGCATCCACCTCCTCTTGAAGTCTATTCTCGCTCTCGCCTTCACTAGTGTCTTGCGTAGTCCAAATCGTAATGTCGTCTGCATAAACTGTGTGATTGATGCCTTCGATTCGCTCTAATGTTTCTGATAATCCTATTATGACGAGGTCAAACAGCATCGGTCACATGACGGACCCTTGCGGTGTGCCAGCGCTGTCCATGTCCACTTGGATGCTCTCCTCCTCGTCCAGTCTAACCGTGGCAGTTCTTCCCGTAAAAAAATTTCTCATGTACTTGTACGTGCGCTTGCCTAGGCCGAGTTGCGCAATCCGTTTTAGAATGGCTGCGTGCTTGACCATGTCGAAGGCCTTCCTTAGATCTAGCCCGATTATTGCCCTCATGGCTCGCCCAATGGGGTCTATGACTTGCTCTTTTAGTTGTATCATGGCATGTTGTGTGGAGAGCCCTCCTCTGAAGCCGATAATGTTGCTGCGGAATACGTTTTTAGACTCAAGGTAGCCGTTAACCCTGTTCAGGCAAGCATGCTGTATTACTTTGCCGACCCAAAAAGTCAGGGAGACGGGCCGCATGTTCTGTATTTCTAGGGGTTTACCCGGCTTAGGAATGAGGATCACGTCAGATTTCTTCCATTCATCGGGTATCTTCCCGTTTCTCCAGCACTCTTTGATGAAGTTTGTCAAACGGCTCGTTCCCTGGTCGTCCAGGTTCCGGCGCATCTTGTTGGACACTTTGTCGGGACCTGGATCCGACTTGGTCTTGGTAGTCTGCAGGACTGCCCTGATTTCTTGCTGTGAAAAGTCTCTGTTAAGATCTTCGTTGGGAGAACCCTAGTATTCCTGGTGTTCGACCGCCGGGGGTCTGCCGAGGTAGAGCTTGACAATTTCATCACCCATCTGATGGATGTTCCCTTTATACCTGTGTCTTAACTTGGTCATTTCCGCTTTCACCACCGTTTTGGTGGCCGACGGGTCCAGCAGGTGCTTGAGGATTTTCCATGTCTTGCCTGTGTTTATGCTGCCGTCCATGGTATCGCGCACTTCGTCCCATTCCTGATGGCATAGCTGGGTACAGTGTGTTTCGATGTGCTTGTTTAGCTCGGCGAGTTTTCTCCTTAAATTTCGATTGTGTTTTTGCCTATGCAGCCGTTTTTGAACGGATTTTTTGGCTTCGACAAGGTGTGCAAGCCTGCTGTCCATCCACATTGAGAGGGTTCCGCCACACTCATCTTCCTCTTCTCGTCGAGCCAACCAGTCATCCCACTCCATTTCGGTTGTGGCCTTTTCTACGTCTCGTAGAAGTTCCCTGCTCCATTCTTCCATGTTTTCGACTAATCCCTGTTCTTTCTCGTTTCTGCTTTTGTGGAATTTGTCCCAATCTACGCGCCTGATTGTTCGTTTGCAATTCCTGGTGGGAGAATTGCCTAGGGCGAGGCTGAGGATCCTGTGATCACTTCCCAGGTCTTCAAAGGTGTTTTCCCACGTGATTCGCCCGGCGTTCTTGCAAAGGGTTATGTCAGGCGTGGTGTCCCTGTGAGGACCTACACGGATTCTGGTGTGCGAGGCTGGCTCATTCAGAATGGTAAGTTCGGCCTTTTCGATGAGGTCGGCAAGGTTTCTTCCTTTCTTCGACGAGTGCCCATATTCCCACTGCGTGTCTGGAGCGTTAAAATCTCCTCCAATAACAAGTCGGTTGTCGCGTGCGATGTTTATCGTTTCGTTAATTAGTTCTTCGAAATTATGCTTTAGGCCCTTTTAGACGGGCTGCTGTATACGTTTAGGACAAAAGTGCTGCTCTCCTTTTTGCTGCGTGGCATGACTTCTATAAGAATGTGGTTGATATCCGTTACTTGCTTCGTAATCTGTGGGATAGCAACTAGCCCCTTCTTCACTAATGTGGTCACGACTATGTCTCTCCGCTTTCCTTCTGTGCGTTGTTTGTGGGTGGCATACCCGGCGATTTGGGCGTGGTCGAATGTCTCCTGCAAAATGATCACGTCAGGTGTTTTTTTCTTTTTGTGGTGATTTTGATTAGTTGCGCCATCGATGCTTTTTTATTAGAAAAACCACGGCAGTTCCACTGCCAGATGACGAGTTTTCTTATTTTGGTGCCCGCCATATCTAAGAAATATCCTTCTCTACATCTTCGAGCCGCTTGTCGTATTTTAGTGCCAGCGCCTTACTCTCCACCTCACTGTCGCTAAGTCGCAGCGACCAGCATCTCGAACATTTTCTCCATTTTGTCCGACAGTTTGTTTATCATGTCCTCGAGGACGTCTGTTTTTTCGTGCTAGAACGGGGCCTCTTGACCTATTTTTCTGAGTCATTTCGCTCTTTGGTCTTCGTCAGCGGGATTTTTCGCTTAGCGTCTGGTTGCTGTGTTTCCACTGCTACCATTTCTACCTCCTCATTCTCTCTCTCCCCTGTGGTTTTGATCGCTGGCGTGGAGAAGGCCGCGATGGCGGTCGACGGAGGCGACGTCTGTATCTGCATTTTCATGAGTATTTCATCAAGTGTTTGCTGTAGTTCATCAATTTTTAGCTGATTCACTGTTTTGCTTTTTTTGCTTTTTCTAGCTCCTGTCTGAGTAGCTTGCTTTTCGTTATGTATTCATCTACGCGTTTCTCATGTCTCTGTAATTATCCCTAGCGTTACTATTATTGCCGGACCTTGCTGAATCGCGATTGGCCACTACGTCTGACCAGCCCACCTTGCCTGGCGTGTTCTGTTCTCCTTGCTGCTTTGTTGCCGCTTCGGGCGTCCTTCCCCTCGAGGTGGATCTCCGCCCACTCCTGGTCCTGGGTCTCCTTCTGGACCTTGATTCCAAGTGACGTAGTCCCCAGGTTCCCAGCCTGGACTTGGATCTGTATCTGGAACTTGATGTGGGTTGACGGGCTGGTTGTGTGTTGCTGCTTCCCCAGGTGTCCTGGTCTGGTGAGTCGGCTTTCCGCTGGAGTTCTTCCTCGTTTCTTCTCGCAGCCCACCTTCGTTGCTTTATGAAGTATGGCGTCTTAAATTTAGTCTTGCAAGTCCGGTCTGCCGTGGGGTGTGCGTGTCTGCAGAGCTTGCACTTGGAAGTGCACTCATGGTCTCTGGTAGAATTTTTAGCACCACACGCCGGGCAAAACTTGTCTGTCGGTCTTGGGCACACATCGGGCCTGTGCCCCAGCCTCCCGCACTCTTTACAAAAGTCTATTTGATTCCGGTAGAGGGAAACTTTCATCATGGTGCTGTTGAAGTAAGCCCACATGGAAACCTTGTTGCCTTCGTACAGTAGTATCACGGTGGTCGGGCTCCCCAGTCTCTTGGCATACGCCAATGAAGGGTTCTTCGCGTTCACCAGGGCATGCACGAGCTGATTATGTGTGTACTTCAGGGGAATGTTGCGTATTATCCCCTTGGCCATGTCTTCTGGTGCCGAGACGTACGCGTTGGTCTCGTACTTCCTCCCGTTGATTTTTAAATCCTTGATTTTGACGAATTTCGTCGCCGTCTTCTCATCCGGTGTGCTGATCACCAGGATATTTTGTGTAGGGTTGGGGAAGATCGTAAGATTTCGTCGTTGCTCACCCCTGCTTCTTGCCGTACCGCTTTGTCAAGGCTAGCTCTGCACGTGTGTCTAATGCTCAGCCCGTCTCTCGGTCTGACGATTATCTTGATGTCATCTGCGGGTAGCCTTGGCATCTTGCTTGCTTGTAAAATCTTGCTCACGATGCTCTTCCCACCTCTGCGCGTTGGACTTTTCAAGCGGGTGCCTTTCGGTGCTGTCTCTTCACCAGAGCTCACACGACCCTTCTTTTTATACGTGACTGCGATCCAGCCCTCCGCGTCGCCGTCAGCGTCTCGTCTCGTTGGATTGCTATCGTCCTCTCTGGTATCATTACTTGAAGTTTCCCCCACTTCTGCATCATCTACGCCCATTTCGGAGGTGCGTCCGATCCCTTGGCTTACAACTCGGCACCGTTGATCACCCTTCCCGAGGCCGGCGTTGGCCTTGTCGGTGTAGGCTTATCTGGGCACACTTGCAACTCGGGTGGTTTGTCCAATCGAAAAAGCTTCAAACAGAGTCTCTCACCTAGGTTTTTGGTGTCAAAGCGTTCGGATGGACTCGCTCTATCCGGTAATGGTCGATTGCTAGGTGTTTGACTTGATAAAACTGCGGAACACATTCTTAAACGGCAGAGCCGACGTGAAGCGCTTCCGCAGCGTTACGTTGCCTGGCAGCGTCTCATATGATTATGAGAAACGCTGTAGTGGAGGGCCCCGAAAATTTCGACTACCTGGGGTTCTTTAACATGCACTCAAATATGAGCACACAAGCCAACAACATTTCCGCCTCCATCGGAATGCAGCAGTTGCAGACGGGATTCGATCCCGCGACCTGCGGGTCAGCAGCCGAGTACCTTAGCCACTAGACCACCGCGGCGGGGCTGTGGGGCCCCGCCGCGATGGTATAAGTGCGATGTTTGCGGAGTGAAGGAAGAAAAAACATTTGTCACACAGAAAATATATCTTTCAAAGGGGCCCTACGCTTTTCTAAGTCACCCGAAAAATTGCGTCAGTAACGGCCGTAGTTCGATGGTGACAGCCCACTCGACGGTCGCATTCCCAGCCGACCGTAGCAAACATATTTGAATTTCATCAAGTTCGAGCGAAGTTGCAAATGTTTGTCGTGCGCTGTAATTGGCTACTTTAGGGCACACTCACACTTGAGAAGTGAAGTGAAAACGAAAGCGCCAGAGTGGCAGAAAAAGCACAATTGCATGCGCCGAAAATGTTCACATTCGTTCTGTACCTGACGCCGCAACGGCCGTCGCTACCTTGAGAATTAATTCGATTACGCATCCTTTCTGAGCACTATATTTCTCACCGAATTCTACTTATTCACGCAAAGTAGTGAAAGAAAGAGCACGCACCTTCTCAAACACTTTCTGGAGATAAGCCAGCGGAAACGACACGAGCGAGCGCATCGGCAGCGTTGGGTTGAGCTGAATGTACGCGAGACACGTTGGGGCATGCCGGATCACTGTGGACGCACCGCCTAATTTTAATGTTTTCGGTAATCGTAATCCGAACCATTCAAACCAGGCTCTCGATGAACGCGTCCTCGTTGAGGCCGTCAAGCGTCATCGTGCTGCAACCGCAGGTAGTTTGCAATTTGGGCCGATGCGTGTCACCGCCGACGCTTTCACCGCAATAGTGAATCTTTGACCGGCTGGTTAGGTCGCGTGGTTTGGTCTAGCGCAGCCACGGTCGTGAGTGCAGTCAACGCTGTGAAGCGGAAACCGGATCCGCCTTCGTGTGACGGGAAATCGGTTTAGGACAGAGTTTTGCGCCTGCCACGTGGCGTGGTTTACCCATAGAGTAGCACAAAAATTACGCCATGGCTCTCCGGCCGCTTCAGCGGTGAAACGAGCCAATTTCTGGAGAGTTTCACCGCTTTCGCTCTCTTCGAGGCCAAGTGTGAATGCGCGTCTAGATCTCGTCCTGACGAGCACGCTAAAAGCTGGGCAGGAAGAGATGGCAGGTGTGAAATTACGCCACGTGCCCATCATGGCTTTGAACACCTTTTTTGCGTTAGGAAACGCTGCTTACTTTCACTGTGATCTTGACATTGCGCGCATGGTGGCCTTTCGCGACGGCCAACTTTGCTGTGTAGATCATGACGCTCGAGTCAGCCAATGGCCGCGAATTCGGGTATATGGCTCTGCAATTGAGGTGTATGGCATCATCTGTAGAAAGAAGAAAAATAATTTCTACCAGAGTTTCATAATAATTGTAAATATCAGGTCACGCGATTGAATCGCGATTGCGGCAGCTGCATTTTAGATGTAGGCGAAACTGTTGTAGGCCCGTATGCTCCGATTTGGGCGCACATTTGTGCTCTGATTTGGGTGAACCCCAGGTGTTCTAAATTGCCGGAGTCCACCACTACAGCTCTCTCATAGTCATATAATGGGTTTGGGACGTTAAAACCCATATATATCAAGCTATTGGGAATTTCATGCTACGTCATGTTGTATATTATTTCGCTCGTGTGTTATCAGAAACATTGACTAGCTATCGGCAGCGTCTGCTGAAAAAAGTGCTGCCGAGCGGATGTGTTGAGCTTGCAGTAAGTCCAAGTAGTGTACAAAAACACCGGGGACGTCTGCGCCACAATAACTGCGCAACGCCTCACTACTGAATACAGCAGGTTCCAGGAAATGTGATGATAGAGGGAGAGAGCACAGCGAAAGGGGGTGGTGCGTAGTCATGGAAAAGGAGGTTGTAGCTTTGGGTGGGAGAGAAGTAAAGGTCAGTATAATGAAAAGTACTGAGGCTGGATGAGGAGGCAAGGAGAAGAGAGGCGAAAGTTAACTATTCTTGACGAAGTGGAGATGATGAAGAAAGAAGAGTAAGTGAAAAGCGGAAGAAATAAATAAGACGAATAAGTTTCGAGATGCAATTTGAACCCGTGTACTCACGGCCCCAAGGTGAGCGTCGTAACCACTCAGCTATCAGGGCGCGGTAGCTGAGCAAGCGGGAACCATATGTTTCTGTTGGCTAGAAAACAAAAAAAAGATATAATACATATGAAGAAAAAATCATGAATACGGACAAAAACAGTTAGAGCGAGATATAAATCAGACCATAGCTATGTATAGTTTTGCATAGCAAAGAGGTTTGGTGGATGGGCTAACCGACCACTATTTTGAGTTGTCTTTCAGCCGAAAGCGGAACAAAGCACCGTTCAGCAAGCACATTGGGGTACAGTAGGACACTAGCCATAAAACGCACATCCACCACTTGAATCGGTACGTCTGGTCACTTTATCCATGCAGCCGTCGTTTAATGTTAGAGTAGTCACAAAGCAGGTGATTTCCATTGCAACGAACGCAATCAATTTCACTGTCTACGAGTGCCCTGGTTCCTCTGCACTTTAAGCGGACACAATTACCCATATTCACGTTTTGTAGAAGTCCCAAGTCAAACCGTAGCTAGCGTTCATTCGGGTAACATTATTTTATTTGCGACGACATGTAGAAGCTCCATGTGAGTCAAGCCTTAGCCACGATCTCCGCAAGTAACATTTTTATGCGGTGACGTGGAATCGGAACCAAGCCTACGTGCTGGAGTTCCCGCAAGAGTGCTCCGGTTGTCTTGTTTTTGCTATGAGCCGAATCATGTGAATTTCCGGTCTTGCTGTGCTCCTAAACAGCTCAATTTACTATGTGTACACGACAGTATATTGCGTGAAACCGAACTCTGAATTGTAGGGTTCTTAGCTGCGGCTGGCCAGAAAACTCTTCAGAGAAGAGACCAAGACACAAAAGTAAGCGTTCTCACTATACATGGCTCGGCCTTTACTGCCCATCAACGACCCTCAAGCACGAGCTGCCCATGCACCCGTAATCACCATTCTCCTCTTCTACGGTCGGAACGGTCGCAGCCATCGAGTGCTCTCACACTACCACATCACCTCCGGTGAAAGTTGTGAGAAGTAGGTGCTACGGCAGCAACTAGCCCTGACCACGGTGAGCCGGACGTGGTACACACGACCACATGATGATGACAGCGCTCTCAACCTACAACTCTTCGCAGGACCCCATGAGCTGAAGTACGTCGTAACAGCTGAATCGTGCAGCCTCGAAGAAGAGGTGCACCGGATTCTCTCGGGTTGACCACCATGGTCATCAGCGAGAGCATTATGGTATGCTGATGCTCCCATGGCGCAGTGTCGATTCCACCGTGCTAGCGGGGTCGGAGTAGTCAAGGTAGTCCTTCAAGTAATGACGCTGTTTCATGGCAACGTCGTCGCAGTATACGTATTTCTCTGTCACGTTTCGTCACTATAACCACTCAGACCATTCACATCTGGCTGGGGGTTGCTCCTACACGTAGTTTGACGTTGGCAAACTCGGCAATTACACGAGCACGTTGCCTGAGTGCTTGTGCGTCCGGCACTGGCTTCACGAGTTAGCACCGTGTTCCTTTCATACTGATCCTCAACGTAGCTTTGGTCCTCCTCTTGGTTGTCGTTGAAAATATTGTGTCGGTTCAAATATGGTCCAAAGCAATGTCTTCAACGGAGATTTTCCCCTGCACGGTCCTAGCACTGGCTTTCCAGATTGCTCATCGGGTTGTCCCCCACACTGTTCTCGGCTTTGTTGTCCTTGTTGTCCAAATATTCTGCGACGGCCTTCTCGTCCGCAGCGCCCGCGGCACCATTTTTTCTGCGAAGCTTTTGCGAAGCTTTTCTTTGTGTCTGCGGACAGTTAGAGTGATTCGTATCTATTAATCTATCTTTCTATAGCCGCCCACGTGCGTGTTCTCTCGTCATCATCTCCTTAACTCGAGGTAGACCAAAGTTAATATGGGAGGTTAAATGGCTTTGGCATTAATGACTGTCGGGGAACGACATGAACGATGCTAAATTGCCATCACGCTTGAGGTTATACCCTTTCCTCCAAACACGTGTGTGGCATATCCGTATATCACGGGCAATAGTACGTGGGTATGCGTCACAGGTGTTCAATAGTTTTTAACTACCGAAGATCGGTGAGAACAGACATCGGAAATATAAATGCGAGAGCGTTACCAAAACCGACATTGGCAGCGTTGACCCGGTGATTTCAAAGAATAGATGTTATGGTTCTTGCAGGAATTGAACCCAACCATTCTGCACGACAATGAAATATTGTACCTCAAATTAACGCTAAGTCTCGGAACTGTTTTGGAAAAAAAACCTTATGGCGCGTTCACACTTGAGCAGTGAAGTGAAAAGAAAACGCCAGAGTGACTGGAAAACGGTGACCACGCGCCTCGAAGATGTTCACATTCGTTCCACCCCATCCCGCCACCACTACCTTGACAATTATTCGTTCTTGCGTGCTTTCTGAGAACAAAAGTTCGTACAGAATTCTAGTTATTCACGCAAAGTACTCAAAGAAACAGCTCACACCTTTTCAAACGTTCTTTCGGGAGATACTCTAGTAGAAATGACACGTGCGAACGCACCAACAGCGGATTAAACCACCTGTACATGAAACTGAGACACGTTGGGGCATGCCGACTCGCTGCAGCTTCGCCGTGTAATTTCCAGTGTTCTCGCTTCTCAGCGATCGTAATTCAAAACCAGGCTCTCGATGAACGCGTCCTCGTTGAGGCCGTGAAGCTTCGTCGTGCTGCATGGGTAGTTCGTGATTTGAGCCGATGCGAACCACCTCCGACACTTTTGCTACCATGTTGAGTCTGCGGCCGGCTGTCTAGTTCACGTAATCTGATATAGCTCAGCCAAAGCCATGAAGCGGAAACCGGATCCGCTTTCACGTGGCGGGAAAATTAGCCTCGGTCTCATTTTTGCGAGCCAGCTGCGTGACGTGGCTTTCCGGCAACTTGGTTGGTGAAACGAACCAGCTTCTGGAGAATTTCGCCGCATTCGCACTCTTCGAGGCCAAGTGTGAACACGTCGTAAATGTTGGTGAAACGTGACCCGTGGTAGCAGCGCTGACAAGATAATTTCTAAAAATTACATCTCTAATCCCATGTCACGTCGAGTTAGCGTCAAATCTAGTTAAGCGCCATCCACAGATATTGGTCTACGTAGCATTCTCCGGGGCTTCTGTTCTCGCAAGCACAAGCACTTCATTTCAACTAACCACTTCTGGTGTTTGCAATGCCGATGTTTCTGCAGGAATCGTTGCGCAACTGTAAACAATCGGCTATATAAAACGTATGCTACTGTTCAACATACACGTCTGTGTGCGTATAACATCTATACTTATGTTCAGCATCATATGTTCAACCTTTCCCTCGACAAAAATTTGCAGCGCAGTCACCTTCTCTCGGCATGCATCGCATGACATCGATTCCCATGGTGCATAGGCTCTGCCAAATTTTGGAATCTTCGGCGTCAAAGTACTTCATCTTGTCCCACAAGCCACCCCAGGTCGTGCCCGGGCATTCCACGTGATACTCGGCGTCCTCCACACGCTCTTCGGCTTCACCATCCACTCCGACGGCTGCTGCCTTCCAGCCTTAAGCACAATCACTTTTCACTCAATAGTCTGTTCCCGTGTCTAGGCTACCTCCCTCTAGTCATATCAGGGCTGCTTGTTCTCTGCCCAGTCCTTGCACTCCCGGACCTTTTGGTACCACACTGTGATTATTTGCTGTTATTCTCCCTTTCTGTTGTTCTTTTTCTTCTGTTTTCTCCTCTTATTCCTCGTCTTCTCCGCATTTCCATCTTTTTTTTTCTTTCGCGTTCTAAAGTTATCCTTCGCATCATCCGCTTTCTCGTCAGCTTTCTCATTCATTACAGCGGTAATCTCTTGAAAAGTGGACGCACCGTGCGGGTGCTACTCGCCGCTCTATCGATGTCTGCTCCATCGCGCTTTCGTTCAGAGAAAGCCTTCCTGGAAGTCTGTCGCTGATTTCTCGGCGATTTTTTTTGCTTTATCGTCTTTTTTTCTAACTCTATTCCTTCACCATGGATGGTAAAACTTCATTTCGTCAGAAGGCAACTGTGCACGATTCCATGTTAAATGGCCATCAGCCCAAGGTTGGTGACGATCTGTGTGGCCCACTCCACGACCTTTGTCTGGACGACTGGGTCTGAGCTGGTCAACACACTGCTCCTTCACCAACTTTCTCATCTCTCTGTTCGCCAACGCCACCTCCTGCGTTGTCTTTGTCTCCTCTTTCCTTCCTTCCCACCGTTTTACCATCATTATACTTCCCGACCTCCTTGTCACCAAGCTGCAACTCCCCGACCCACTATCCACAGTGCTAAGACCCACCGAGATCTTCTTCGCTGCCTTCGCAATTACCTGGCATATTCCCAAGAAGGTCGTCGTCCTCCGCCGTGAACTCCTCGCCATTCACGTTCTTCGCCCACTCGTCACCATGTACCTCATCTTCCTTCGACGCAACGTCGTCGCGAAAGCCCACCGTGTTCTCTGCGCCTTCAGCGTGCACGTCGATGCATTTTGCAGTGTGTGCCTCAGTCCCGGCAAGCACGAGATTCCCATCGGCAATGTCGCCATGTCCCTCACCACTCGCGGTCTAGCCGTTGGCGTTTCCGGGCGAGCCACCTTCCCCCACAATGTGCCTTCATTGTCTTGAGACCCGATTCAGCGCTCGTGTTCGTGCTGCTTGTCTCCACTCCGATGGCTTGGCTGAAATGCCCGAAATCCATGATGACTTTCCTGACCTTGTCCGAGCTTCTGCGACCGCAGGGGTGATGGAGAAGCAGCGCCAGGATCAGCTTCTTCATCTCGTATGGGTCCATGAAGCCGAATTAATCGAGGTAGAAGAGGGCCTTCTGAAGCTCCTGCAGCTCATCGTGAGCGAGATCACCCGGTAGTCGGTCATAAAGTAAATGAGTGAGTCAATGTGGTCAATGAGGTCGGCGTCAATGAGGTCGGCGTGGCTTCAGTGGCCGCAGAGCGTGGTCGTTCCCGTTGGGAACGAGTTGTGGGGTTCCTGGTAGCGGCTGACCCGGAAACCCGCAGAGACATGACCAACAGCCAAGAGACTAGTCTTTACTTGTCGGGAGCTCGGCCGCGACTGCTCGTCAGTGTATAGTAGATCCCGGAGTTTTTTGTCAGAAAAATGTATCAAAAAAAACAAAAATGGCAGCATATCCACGGAGTGAATGATGGAGAGTGGGGCGAAGCATTCGTCCGTCCATGCGTCCATCTGTGTGACCGTCCATGCGTCTGTTTGTGCGCCCGTCCCTGCGTTCTTTCGTGCATCCGCCCTGCGTCCGTTCATGCGTCCATCCATGCATCTGTTTGTGTGTCCGTTCGTTCATCTATTCAACACTCCAAGTCCCACCATCTCGCATCTTTTATCATATAGTCCCCATATAGAAGCACCGTCATTGAGCGGACATTCCAAGGACTAAACGAGAGGTGGCACACGCACACTTTCTTACGGCCTGCGCTTTGGGTCCACTTCCCACCTTTAACCACCTCGAGTTCATGGTATATTCTAGTTCACTGTATTCATGGCACTGCGACCAAACGCTCGCTAAACCTTTCGAAAACCAAGGAGGTTACGCCCAGCGAGTATAACGTAGCAACCTTTCCCTGTCAGATAGGGCTCAATTTACATGCCAATGGCTGCTAATGAGAAATGAGAGACAGGAGAATTCGGCTTTTACTTTCTTACGGCTTGCGCTTCGTATCTACTTCTCATTTTAACCACCTTGAGTTCATTCATGGTATATACAAGTTCATTGTATTCATGGCACTGCGGCTCAACGCTCGCTAAACCTTTCTAAAGCTAAGGAGGTTACACCCAGCGAGTATAATGTAGCATCCCTTTCTTGTCCGATAGTGTTCAATGTACATGCCAATGGCTGCTAATGGGGATCGCAGCGTGCGCGTTGACTAAAAGCCGAATGCTCATGTCTCTCATTCCTCATTAGCAGCCATTGGCATGTACATTGAGCACTATTTTTTATTGTTAAACAACGCACAGAAGAAATCTCTCACTGGCACCACCTTGGAGGTCAAGTGTTATACCTATTCGGGTATGTGCCACTGGTGGTTACATACGAGGGACGCCCAAGCCACGCCATAAGGAGCTTCGCTCCTAGTAATGCATTTTTTGAAAACACAATGCACTAAAATGTGTGGGTTCCTACCATTCTGAAATCCCTACCAATCCAAACAAGGAAGAAAGGAAAGTTAGATTTTTTTTATTTTACCCTACCAGTGTTCCCAAGGGAAGCAGCTGCATGAGTGGCTATTTGACGAAATCATTAGTTTTTTCAGTGGCTGTTATTTTTACTCAATTTGTTTAGCAATTTTGTGATTGCTGTCATCTACTCTGCCTGAATATAAAGTCACATTGTGTGCTTGATCAGCCATGCATGCCAATTGCTGCCTAATTTTGCAGCAGAACCATTGAAACAAGAGTGAACCTGTTTGAAAACGAGCTGCCCCAGTGCAAGGAGTTGCGTGTGGCTTTGTGGGAGGCAAAGAGCAGTGGGCTCGACCAGTTAGTCCGATGTAACGAGGATATCTTCTTTGTAGCGGAGAAGACAATGACCATTTGCGGTAAGTAGCAGCAGGAAACGGAGCAGTGCTTGTTCACATGCACCATCGGTGTTTCAAAACAAGAAGGCAAGCAACAATGTATCGTAATTTTCGCATATAGGCCACGTACGTAAACAGGAAAAGGTGGTTCAAAAGTAGGTGCGGGTTAAATATGGTGGTCGATTTATGTTTTTGTTTCTATTTGTAGGGGCGATGTTAAGGGCGCAGGCTATATGCAAGGGCAGGTTATATGCGAAATAATAGGCAGTTATCGTCCACAACTAAAGCGTAGTTTCATATTGCATACAAAACGGATTTTTAGAGGAAATAGGGGAGGACGACGACGAAGTTACTTAGTGAAAGAACGCGTCTGTCACTACTAACTGTTTTTCGTTATATTTTCCACGTATTCCTGGGACGCCCCTGCGTCCCGCCTTTTGGCGATGGCAAGCGGCGACTTCTACAGGCCCACGTGGTCAAATGTCAGCGCCCTCAAGCTCTTCTGTGGCTCAAGGCTCATGGTCCATCACCAGCGATGGCTCAAGAGATGCTCCTGCTCTCGTGCCCATGGACGAAGAACAAACTGCTGGCCCGTCTGGCTACAGCTCAACATTTGTAAGCTCCGCAAGGAAACGAGGCTCTTGGTGCAGCTCCAGTTAAGACACGGACATCTACTCAGTCGACGGCGACGACTCATCAGATGGCAGCTTCGTGTCTGTAATTAGCCGCAAGGCCAAAAGGAGGCTCATCAAGACGTCATCACCAGCAAGCACGTCAACCGTGAAGGCAAGGAATGAACGCTGGCCGCATACCATTCTCTTCATGCCCGTGGATCCTTCCGCCAGCCTTCGAAAATTGAACAGGCAAGCCATTTCCAATGTTCTTGAGGGAATAGCACAGAATGAAATCAAAGAGGTCCGGCTAAACACACGTAAGAACATTTTAGCCGTTGACACAACACATACAGATACGCTGGAGAAGCTTCGAATGATGACAGAGTTTGGAGATGTCAAAGTACGAGCGGTCGTACCGATGACTGGAACCTGCACTGCAGGTGTCATTTACGACATTGACTTGGCAATCCCAAACACGGATCTACCCATTCTGATAAAACCAGCGTACGAAGGAGTGGTCATTAAGCATATAAGCCGCCTCGGGAACAGCCGCTGCGTTAAGCTAGTCTTTGAGGGTGACTCAATCCCTACGCACGTCAAGGTAGGACATTTCCGGCATGTGGTACGGCATTTTGTCCCAAAGCCGCTTCATTGCCACAAATGCTTCAAGATCGGTCATGTCAAGGGCGTCTGTGCAAACTCCACCGTATGCCCCCGGTGCGCGGAGGCGCACACGGTAGACACCTGTTGTGCAACAACCTATAGGTGCGGCAATTGTCGAGGTACGCATGAGGCCACGTCTAAGGAATGCCCAAGACTCAAGAAAGAAATGGGTATCCTGAAAGAAATGGTCAGGATAACTCAACCCATAGAGAAGCTTCACAGAAAATCCGGCGTCGACGTTGCCACCGACGGAAGCGCTCCAGTCATGGTGATATTCATACACACTTCGGTCTACACCACCATCAACATCTAGTAGAAAGCCAGAGAGTACAAGAAAACCTCCACCGGCGAAGCCTCTCTCCCCTGAAGACTGGCCGGTGCTTGCGAACGCACGGCCTCCGAGCAGCCTTCCCGCTCTCTGCTCCCAGTGAAAGCCAATGCTGCTGATGACGAGGCTCCAAAAGCAGATCGTCAAATTATTCCTATGCTGCGATCCATTGTGAGTGTCATCAGAAGTCTTCTGACAAGCATCGACACGCCAACTGCTAGGAGCGGCCTACAGCTAGGCTGGACGCGTTGAGTCCGGTCCTTGCAAGCCTCCAGTAAAGCCATGGCCGACAATAACAAGTCGTTCCGTCAGGAGGTCAGAGAAGCGTTGATCTTTCAGTGGAACGCAAGAGGTCTGAGATCTCGCATATCTGATTTCGCCAGTTTGTTCATCTGCACCGATTTCCCATAATGATTATATGTGAACCGAAATTATCGCACCCAATCAGATTATCCGGCTACGAGTCATTTTTCTCTTCAAGTGACATCGAAAGTAGCAAAGTTGTATTTATTCGCCGGGAGCTTACTTACGTCGTCCAGCCAGTGCAACCTCACGACAGCAATCAGTATGTGTGCTTGTCTGTTAAAAAAGGAAAAGTGACATTCGCACTTCTAGGCGTGTATATATCCCCATCAGGTCATTTCGACGCCAACAAACTAGACGGCATATTAAGGGCACATCCGGGTCCTTGGGTTATCACCGGGGATTTCAATGCGCATCATTCCATCTGGGGAAGCTCAAGGCTTAAATTCAACGGGACGACGTCTAGCATCAGTGGTTTCCAGCCATGGTCTCGTCCTTCTGAATGATGCCAGTCCTACGTTTTTACGAGGCACTACATATAGCAGCTGCCTTGATTTGTCCTTTGTTTCAA